>JAUZST010014997.1:0-10386 GCA_034779995.1 Parotocinclus haroldoi
GTGTGGAGAAAACCAGGCACTGCTCATCACCTGCCCTATACAATCCCAACAGTGAAACATGGTGGTGGCAGCATCATACTATGGGGTATTTTTAGCTGCAGGGACTTGACGACTGGTTGCAACTGAAGGAAAGAAGAATGCGGCCAAGTACAGACATCTCCTGGAAGAAAATCTCTTCCAGAGTGCTCAGGACCTCAGACTGGGCGGAAGGTTCACCTTTCAACAAAACAATCACAATAAGCACACAGCTAAAATAACAAAGGAGTGGCTTCGGAACAATGCTGTGACCATTCTTGACTGGCCCAGCCAGAGCCCTGACCTGAACCAAACTGAGTATCTCTAGAGAGACCTGAAAATGGCTGTCCAACATTTATCATCCAACCTGACGGAACTGGAGGGATCTGCAAGGAAAATGGCAGAGAATCCTTAAATAAAGGTGTGAAAAACTTAATGCATCATTCCCAAGAAGACTCATGCCTGTACTTGCTCAAAACGGAGCTTCTACTAAATACTGAACAAATGGATACTTATGACCATGAACATTTTTTAAACTTTAGCAAATGGCTGAAATGAAACTAAGAGTGATAAATTTAAAGGGGTCTAAATACTTTCCGTACCCACTGTACAGTATGTGCATGAGTATCTGTATGAGCATCTAAACAGATTTAAGAATGCATGCATGTTTTACTTAGTGATGTAATCTCAGTTCATGCCATCATTTTTATTACCATTACATCAGTTAGATAGATTGATGGATATGTTCAGTTATACTGGGAAGACAGCAGATTAGCAAATTTACAAAAGCTAATGAAAAGCATGTTATTATGGGTTTTATGTCTTCTTCATTCTATCCTAGCAACACGGTACTTGGAGCTTCCATTCAAATGTGTTGCTCAGGAAACAGCAGCTATTCTTCCACAGTGCCAGTGTTTTTGTGAACAATTATTTGATTATTTAAAAAGTCATATGCAGCATGTGGAAGATAAAATGTGTCTCTATAGGCAGAACTGAAACAAAATTACAAGAAAAATACCAGATAATTTGCATGGGACTAAAGGTCTTGAAACGTAAGCTTTTATAGCTGTAAATGTCTCTACAAAAATATTTGGAGTCCATGCGGACAGTGAAATAAAAACTGAAATAGAAACATATAGTTTTGAAAGAGATGGGAATTCTGGTGTAATTTAACATTCAACCCTGTCAGCTTTTCTCTGTTGTCTGCATATGTAATAATAAAAATGAAATTATGGGTCCGTAATGTACCTTACATCGTATTGTAGAGATGTTGCTAAATAAGAAATCTTTACATTTATGAGGAGCAACAGTTCTTTCTTATTTGCTAGGCCATCTGGCATTCTGAACCATTGAACTGAATCTCACCGCTTATGTATGTATGTAGAGTAAAAGCTGACAGTACCAGTAATGACATTTTCTTACACTGAATTGCAGTAATATAATGTACAATATATATATATATATATATATATACACAATTTTTTTGCAAAGACATGAACAGTCATGAAAATATGATTCAGAAGGTAAATTCTGTTTTAGGTTGTCTGCATGTACAACATTTATATTTTTATTTTTATTTATATTTGTACAACATAATGAATCCTAAACATGGAACGGAAAGCGATTAGAATTAGCAATTAGTCTCATCTGTGAAATGCAGTAGTTATTGAATGTATAGGGCATTGTGTAAATTGGCAATGAATAAATTACTAAATAGAAAAAGGGACACAAAAATGGAATCAAATGAAAATAAATGTATGTATGGGGTGGCAAAAGTAGGAGCTTGTAGGTCTTGAGATGTCAGGGTTGTGGCCTTAAATGTCTTAAAATAGCTGTAAGCTGTAGGTGAGTCTGTAACCTCAGTATCGTAGGAGTATTGGCTTCTGAGCATTTCTGCCTTGAGTTGGCATGTGCAGGAACTTAAAATTCCTGGGATAACAGGTATAGGAGCTTGGCCTCGAGGTGGCATGTGTATGAGCTTTTAGGCCTCAGTGTGCCAGGGTGGGGTAGGGTGGGGTAGGGTGGGGTAGGGTGGGTAAGAATGTGTATTTCATAGCTTGGCAGGTATAAATGGGAATTGGAAGGGCAAGAGTCCAAGCCTAATGATTCAGGATTGGCTGATGTAGGAGCTTGTGTGCCACTGAATGTCAGGAGCTTGTGGCTACAGGATGGCACAGAGAGTAGAAGCTTTTATATGTATGGTTTGTAAAACTTGGATTGGAATGAGTAAAGCTTATAAGACTTAAACTGGCAGGATTAGGTATTTGCAAGAGCTTATAATCCTGGGAATGGAAGAGGAGGATCTGGTACGCATGCTGTTCTCTACTGAGAAGTGACAACATTACTGATATTTTGAGATTTCTGTAAGATTGCACTTGGATAAACAATCACAACTGTATAAACTTTATAAACAGCATACCTCGGTGTGTAAGGTATCATATTATGAATAATCACTAATAATAATCATTTTTTTAAATAAATAATGAGATTTTGAAAATCTGAAATTATCAGATTTGATATTAAACAATATTGATGTAGAACAGTTAATATATTAGGACAGAAAGCATAATATATATATGATGTGCTCTGCTGTTAGTTTATTTGTATGGTATTTGACTTGATATAACCATTCAAAATATGCTAAAAATATTGTATACGTAATGTAAAATATTATGTTTGATATTGTCTTGCATTTGGCTTTGTAAAGATTCAGAGCCATATCTGATCCTTGGGCTCCAAAATGTTATTCTTCGGATGAAGCTGAATGGTTATGATCAAAAAAGACTCATAACTCATGTGGGAAACTCTATCCTGGTGGATTATCACTACAGAGAAGGAGAACTGTATTGGATCAACACCCACACAGGTATACTGAGTCGAGCTAGCTTGGATGGGACACAAACACAGGTGGGTTATATCAGTTATGGCAGTAAATTCAGTAATCTTAAATCAATTCCATGACATCTAGAAGCTATGCACAGAAAACAAGTACCACCAAATAGATGAGCCTAGGGTGGCGCAGTGGCTCATTGGGCTGCAGATCACAGCATGAAGGTCCTGGGTTCGATCCCAGGTAGAGTAGTTGGGGTCCTTTGTGTGTCTGCATGGACTATGGTGGACTAGTGGTTAAGGTACTGGACTGTGGACCAGGACGTCCAGGGTTCAAATCCCACGTCTGACACAGTTGGCCCTTAATCCACAATTGCTTGGATTGTAAGACTGTATTAATTGTAAGTCGCTCTGTAAGTCTAAAAAGTCATAACTTGGTTCATTTTCATGCAATTTCAAACTATTTTTTTTGTTTTGTCACAGTCTCTAGTTTTTACATGATGCATTGAGTCAATTTAGATTTTTTGCTAGAAGAGTCTGTTTTTGCCAGAGCCCCTCACCCATTGCTATTTCAGAAATGCTGAACATTTCTTCCAATATGTCTCCATTGAAATGCAGCAGTAAGGTAATCAAAAAAGTGTCACGTGACTGAAACAACTGAATACAATATTACTAATTAAACTTAAAAATGGTTATCTCATCAGGTACACATGTTCAACTGCTCAACAATGTGAATATCGAATTAGCTAATTGTATGGCAGAAACTCAATGCATTCAGGCATGTAGACATGCTTATGATGATCTGCAGAAGTTTAAACCGACAACTTTTGTTGGAATGATTGATGAATATGTAGCTCACAAATCTGAAGCAACTATGTGATGTTATTGTGATCTTACAGACCAAAACTTCAGAGGAAAGTTTCCAGAACTTTTTTGAATCTATGCCAAAAAGAGTTAAGGCAGTTCTCCAACCTGGATATAGGGTCCAACCAAGTACTTGAAAGTATACCTAATGGAGTGGCTACTGAGTGTAAATTAACAGCTGTATTTACATTCATAACCCATTGCTTCCAAATAGAAGTGTGTGTTGAGGTAAAATGCAGTATCAGTTCATTTTGAATTACTTGTATTTGGTAATAAGTAAGAAGAAATACGTACAATGTGATAGCTGTTACAGTACGACGTGTTAAAAGAGTTAGAACTGCTTTTAGATCTTTATAAGAATTTTTGTCACGTCTTTCCAGAAACATCTGCCACTAGGGCATGGAATCTCAGGCCTGGCTGTGGATTGGATAGAAAACACGCTGTATTGGAGCAACAAGAAAGCAGGGACTATCCAAAGGGCGGAAATAAATGGACTAATTGTCCAAACTGTCCTCAGGGATCTGAATGAACCAAGCAGTGTGGTAGTCGATCCAAACGCAAGGTAAATAACACCGCTTTACAATCCAAATATGCCTTCGGAATTTATCTATGACCCATTATATCATTGCATATATACTACTCACAAAAATTAAGAGATATTTATTTTTGTTAAATACCTGAACCTGCTTCTAGAGTCCATCTCCTGTTTTCTGCCCAAGCCTACCATGTCTTGATAAAGCTCACACATGACAACAACAACCTCTGAGATTTAAACTAACTGATTGCACTGGCACACCACTTAATGCCACAGTTTTTAATTTAGCACTTATTTAAAACAAGTATATTGCACACACATTTGCATATTGGATGGTTGTTAATCATAATTTTCACATCATGGGATCTTACCATCCACTACAGTGCCAGGAGTAACTTGTGATAGAGCTTCCAAAACATGACAATGAGTGACAATGTGTAGTGATAAAAAATAAGTACAAATGTGTACGTGTAGGTTTTTACCTGATAAAGGTATCATGCAAAGACTGTAATATATATTTAAATTTGTAATCAAGACAAGCAAGAAGCAGAATGCTAGTAAAACCACCCAAGTAGAGAGGGTCCCTTTTTGAATCTTGGTCCTCCTACGGATTCTTCCTTCTACATTCAGGAATTTTTTTTTTTACGTTCCACTGTCGCTCTAGTCTTGCTCAATTTGGATTGGCCTTTTACAGTAATATAATTTTGCAGTGTTGCTTTGCACCATTGTAAAAAGTGTTAATAATAACACTACTAATTAATAATAATAATAATAATGATAATAATAAAAATAAATAGCAAAATACATTTAAAAAATTACTTTGACCTACACAGAACATTACAATTAGACATTAACAATAGGAAAGAACAAAGAAGAAACTCAAGTCACAAAACTAGCTGCAAGTGTACAGTGTACAGTAGTGTTAACAGAGTGGTAGCTATGGCCCCATGCCATCCCAGGGGCATGATTTAGGTGATTTAGGTCTCCCACAGCTCCCCTTGAAATCCCATTTCTTTTTTTTCAATAGATTTGCTTTTTTGTTTTTTTTTTATTATTATTTTGTTTGTTTGTTGTTCCTGGTGGTGTTCTTTCTTTCTTTTGTCATTCAAAAAGGTTCACTCAAGAAGACTTAGAAATTAGAAATGTACATTGCTATTTTTTACATATTTTGACTTCATTAGGAAAGTTAGATAAAAAGTTTAACAATTCTTGTTTTAGGTTATTAATAATGTAATTACAAGTGCACACAAACTGGCCAGTAAATAAATTTACTTAAATAGGCATGCAAATATGTTTTACTGTGCTTTCATGCTAAATGTTTTATGTTGAAGCTTATATTGTCCAGATGGCTATGTAGTGATTTTAAAGAAAAAACATACTATCAGGTTTTCTGTAACGGATCTCTAGGTCACCAATATCAGTTATTTCCTATTAAAAATCCCTGTTTGCTTTATGTATATTCAAAACCTGCCATATTTCAACTTTCTGATTATCCATTCTCGTATCCACTTCTTACTTTGATTTACACAAATACCCAGAACGTGTCTTGTAGTCAGATATGTGTTAAGAAACTCAACAACAGCTGGTGGACGACTTAATCTTCCAGAAACTTTTTCACAAAGTGAATAGCTCAAATCCATATTAGTGTATTGATATGCCCTTGTGCTAGCTGTGAGTGCCAGGGCTCCAAAAGTCATATATATCCAGACATGGCTGGCATGTCAGTGTAAAATCTCTAAGCCTTTTCAGCCCTCATAAATCAAACCAACTGTAGCTAGTCACTTGCTAGGCCACAGGAGAACAATTTGATTTTCGACATGTTGCACACTGTTTTAAAGTATAGCTATTGATGTTTATTTTGAGAATACACTAATCACAACAGCCCTGTCTATGCAAACACATCCTATTCCCACCCTATTATCACCTGTCGTTGTTATCATTTCAAATGTCAATAAAATACAGTAACACTTGAATTTGAGTTACCTGTAGTGAACATGAAATAAAAATGTGACTATAATAGGTTCTGCAATCTGCTTTGCAAAACATTTATTTACTGTATACATTGCAGATTTTATTAATGCCTGACTGCCAGAAAACTAGTACGAGTGAACCATTGCGACACTTTCTGATATAAATAGAATGTCTTCATTGCCGATCACAAACACTGATCACCTGTACTTTGCAGCCTGCAGAAGTCGTGGTTGCAGTGTTGTGTCCCCGACCCTTGCCTTTACACTGCGCAGACGAGCGGCGGCAAATAATGTAAATAAACATGTCTGCCGTGTGGTACTTTTACACGGTCTGTGAGCATGATGTAAATTTGCATCTTGCAACACATGCAACGAAAAAATACCTCGCGGGGGGAAGCATATTAAAATGCTAAGTTAATTTAATACATCATTTAAAAAACAAACACATGGCGGAGTATGGTGAGTTTTCTAGGTTTACTGTAGAGATTTAAAAGTCAGTAAAAGTCAGTAAAAAAGTCAGTAAAAGCCAAAAGTAAGTAAAAACATGTTTTTTGTCTAATATAATTGTATTGTTTCTTTTTCCAGATCTTGTAGCACTGTACTGTACATCCAGTCAATGTGATTGGTATCGGAATCACCAGCGTAAAACATGATCGGAACGTCTGTGAAATCCGTAATACATGTATATATACGCACGTGTGTGTGCGCGTGATTGTGTGTGTGCGTGAGTTGCAAATTCTAGAGGTTATCATTACTGTTATTTTTATAGATATCTCTTTTGGTTGTCGGGTGGTGAAATGCGCAGCATACAACGATCGGATCTCACAGGAAGAACGAAAATTGTGTTACTGAATGTCTCAACCAGATTAATGGCTTTGACTGTCGACCTGGTAGAAAGAAAGCTTTTCTGGATTCATCAAAGTGTGCATAATCTCAGCATGCTAGGAACCTGTGATTATAATGGAAACCTCATCAATGTCATCAATCAACAATTAAGGTAACACTAGAGTACTGATGCAAATGGGCTATCATCACATTGAATGATGAAAAAGAGACAAAAATACGCTGTTCACAAAAATAAATTCCAAATAAAATATCCCAAAATGAAATATTAAATATATAATATTTTGTGAGCAGGGTATTATACCTGAATTTACACATTATACTATTAAATTGGTCCGTTGTTTTCAGTCATTGAAACAACATTTCATGGACCCCCTGATGCATTTACAAAACAGGAATCTACTAAAAGATGATTTTCACACAATTTGTGGACGTGTATCATGGCACACACAAAGGAGAATTATGAGGACTTCAGTAAAAGTTGTTGATTCTCATTAGGCTGAAAAGGTTTACAAAAACGGTTTGGGAAAAATAGTCTGTAAAGAGTTTGGACCCTCCAATCCACAGCAAACAATTCAAGAAGAAAATAAGATCTTTTGGACATTGACTAACGTTAATAGTCATTAGCCCACCTTGAGGAGGATGCAGAACAGTAATGGTGTGGATGGCAGGGCTGATCTTATCCATCAATTATGGAACACTGAATTCTGGATTAAACCAGCAAACTGTAAATAAAAAAACTGTTAGGATATCTGAACCTCAAGAGAATGTGCATTGTGCAGTAAGACAACAGCCCTAAGCATATACGTCATTATAGAAGAATGGTTAAAGAAGAAAAATCATAATAGTCAATGTCCTAACATTAATCCATTAGAAATTTTGTGATAGCAGCATGGCAAAGAACTCTCTGAGGATCTAAAAAAAGTTTGTTCCTCTACCTAAAGATGGCCTAGACTATAAGAAGTTCAGTTCACAAGCTCAGCAACATATCCAGAGGTTGGCTTTTAAAAATAGACATAGGAGTGCTGCCAGCATTGCTACAGTGGTTGAAGGGGCATGGGGTTAGCTTGACAGTGCTCAGATCAGAGAGGAGCTACAGTCCATTGAGGACCCATGAATGGCAACATGAATTGTGACATACTGAAGCAGAGCATGATCCCCTCCCATCAGAAACTGGGCAGCAGGGCAGTCCTCCAACCTGAAACACACCTCCAAGATGACCGCTGCCTTTCTATAGAAATTGAGGGTAAAGGTCAAGTATGTTTCCATACCTAAACCCTATTAAGCATCTGTGGGGCATTCTGAAATGGGAAGTAGAGGAGTGCAACATCCACCACCAACATGATGTCATCATAGATGAGTGGAAGAGATTTCCATTTGCAACCTGAAGACTCCATGCACAAAAGAGTTAAGGCAGTGGCAAAATATTGACACTTTGGACACAACTTGGCCATTTTCATATAGGGGTGTACTCACTTTGTTTCCAGCAGTCTAGGCATGAATGGATGTGTGTTAAGTTATTTTTAGGGCAAAACAAATTTACACTGTTACTCAAGCTGTAGACTGACTACTTTACATTTTATTAAAGTGTCATATCTTCAGTGTTGTCCAATGATAAAAGGGGTCTTACTTACTTTTGTGAAAAATTGTATATTGGATGGCTAATATCCACTCATGGTTGGTAAATATAAACAAGGTTACATAGATAAGAATACAGGGCGCGTCAAAAGTCACATGATTTCAGAAACAAAAGGGAAAGTAAAATATCTGAATACACAGCAAGTAATGGGTGAATGGGCTTATCTTTAAGTTCCTGAATATGGCTGTCATCTGGAAAGCCGCTATATTGGGTCAAGGGCAAGTTTTCCCAAAGTGAAGGTGGTAGCAAATCAGAGAAGACCAGAACTGTCTCAGAAATCGATTGCCACAATAAGATTTGCAATATCCCTTGTGGTTTAAAAGTTAGCTCACAGAAATTTTACAATTTTTGCTGCTTGTCACAAGTAACTGAAGATGGAATTGACGATTCTGATGTTTAAGGAACTTATTTCATGACTTTAACAACCAACACCCAGAAAGACCACCAAATTCACACAGCACTGTTACATCCCTCATAGCCAAGTTCTGAGAAACAACAAACCACACAGAGGTCATCTGAAGACTGCTACTGACAATGAAACCTCAACGATGGTTTGGCAGCCTTTGTAGAAAGTCCAGGACGCAGCACGCGACATGTCCTGTGTCTTTTGACTCACCTTGTGTCCTGCGGCTTTTGACTCACCCTGTTTATTGATTAATAAGGATCAGTTGATAGGTTGTTAACTATCTATGTTTCATCAACTGTTGCTCAAAAGAGTTGCTGGAAGAGGAACATCAATTTTTTTTATCATACATTATAGTGACATTCCTATGATTTATCCTTCTTTATTTAAAAAAAATACTATTAAACAAAAGCACTGTATATAGTTTAATTGTTTCATTGTTTGTAATAACTTTGAGTTTGAGGAATGATATTTGCTTTTTTGTTGAATTCCATCAGATCAAATATGCTGAAGATGTCACTTTTCCTGGATGATGTTTACTTGACAGACTCAGTTTCACAGACCATAATGAGGGTAAACAAGCACACAGGAAGCCCCCCAGAAAATGCTACTCCACTAAATCTACATCATACTCCTTTTGAACTCAAAGTGGTTCATCTGTTAAACCAGCCTGTAATAAAATCCAGCATTCCAGTCATTCCAGGTTAGTTTCATTTCCCATACAGTTAAAGTGCCCATATAAATGTCTGTAGTGACTGTAATTGGTTCATGTCAATAAGTCAATCACAAGGGGCACCCCTGTTCCGGCACGCTACAGACCTAGACCGTTAACACAAGGAGCTGTATACTGGGGCAGAGCACAAACGAGGGTGCATCATTAACAAGTACCCTACCACTGATATACAATTGATTGTGTTCTGCCTCTGTCAAGGTGAGATTTTCTTTGTATTCTAAGTCTCTTATTCTGAAGCATCCCCTCGTCATTTAGGCAGTGTGAGGCATCTCATTGCTTTAGGACAAAGTTTTTCTTACTTTGGATTAACAGTAGAAATACTTAAGTTTTGCCTCACCAGTGGGCCTTCCAAATTTTAGAGTATCTTGTGTCATTGGACGGAGTCTGTAGCTAAACAAATCGGGGATGTCCCATGAGGCTGACTGTTGTTAATTGTCACGCTCATCTATTTCCAGTCTGTATCACAATGCTTAACTGCTTATCCATACACACACAAACACACACACTCACACACACACACACACACACACACACACACACACTCTCTCTCTCACA
>JAUZST010014998.1:0-10386 GCA_034779995.1 Parotocinclus haroldoi
TATAGATACTCAGCATGCGAAGTAATAATACTGTAAAAAACAAGTTCTTACTCAATTCCAGTCAACGTTTGAAGAACGTTTAGCAGTGACTTTTGGCTTCTTTTTTGTAGTAAATATTCGTTTTGGGTTTTTCGGTAGTGAAATCGTGAACGATTCGATACGGCACACCCCTAATCCAGAGCGATTGACTAATAATCTCTACATGTAGTAGATATAATATAATCCTACAAAAGTTAGAAAAGAAATGCATGCCAACTCTTATAAGCAATAAATCGGACAAACCCTCACTGAACAGGCCTGGCAATAAGACCCACATCTGTGGCACACCTACCTCTTTCTGATCCTGCTGCAAGGAGGACTTAATAAGATCCCTCAGCGCTGTGAGATGCTTTTTCTCCTCGTCCTGAGTTTGTTTTATCTAATGTTTGGAAAAACAAAATTCCACGTTAATCATTCGCAGCTTAACAAGATACTAATTTTCCTCGTAAACGCATGAAAGAAAAGTGCGGTCAAAGCCACCAGCATTTGGGGATTAAGGGTGCTTTCACACATGCAGACAGAATGCTTTTTGACTTGGCAGCTTCTGTGTGGTTAATTTTAAATTGCGTTTCTTTGAAAGCGTTAAAGGGTAAACCAAAAAAAAAAAACACAACTAAATGTCTCTCTCACTCACACGGTCTTGAGAATCCTAATTTTACTATGACTTTCCGTTAAGAATTACTGAAGCTAATTAATGCTTACACCTAGCCCTCACCTTAACCTTAGTTTCAAAAGAAATTTGCAGTCTTTGCCAAAAAAAAGCAATGTTAAAAGACAGAAATCTGTACATACGTTGTATAGGTCAGCAGCAAGCTTCTCAATGTACTGCTTGAGTTTGTCGGCTGTTTTTAGGCCATCCTGGAAGAAACTGTAGATGATTTGCAGAACAGGAAATGAATTAAACCATGTCAGATTTCAGAACAGCAAAGAACTTATTACAGCATGACATGCTCATCATCATAATGTTTCTAAATAGTGTTCATACGAACAGTCCAGTCATTGTAAATTCACTAAACTTAAAACTAGGTAGCCACAATACTGGACTGTGGACCAGAAGATTGATGGTTTAAACTCCTCTAAAGCTCTAATGATTTAACAGTTCAATCAATAGGACATGCTTCTGCTGATGTTGCGATGGACCGGTGATAGTGCTTACAATGAATTTATGGACTTAATGGCCTTGTTAAGGAAGCAACACTGTAGTAGGACATGAATGCTGGACCTTCTGATCAATAGTCCAATAGTCCTCCGTAGATTAATATGAAGCAACTAACATAGTGGGTTCCCACAGTGCTCATACAGCAATCACAAAAACCTTCAGAGGCAAAGTCATGACAAGCCAAAGTTCACTGAGAAATAACGAATAATGTTCCATATATGGACTACAACAAAGTAACCACAGAACTCATTGTGTGACCCAGTCACAGCACCAAGGGTCTTCAAATAGCTTGACTTTGGGTTAGGACTGCTATTCGGAAATGTTCAGAAAGAGCAATTAAAAAGCTGAACATCTTGGTGTAAGGAACACAAAAGCCAGACCCTTGAGCAGTGAAGTAAATAAGGAAAGGCAATCAATATCCCATACAACTAGAGTCAGAGTAAGGTTAGTTATGTCTCTAAAATGTCTGCTAAAGGATGTGCAGATACGTCGCAGTAATAAGTAGGTCCAATGACAAGGTATACAAAGAAGGTGCAGTGGGTCCAAATTTGTTTGAGGTTTTCACACGTGCTGTCGACAATCCCCTGTAATTTGAGAAATTTAAAAAGGTACTTCAAGTAAGAAAAACAGTTAGTTCATTCATTCATTCATTCATTCATTCATTGTCTTCCGCCTAATCTACACGGGGGCAAGGGCAGGAACTACCCTAAACGGGGCGCCAGTCCATCGTAGGGCGCAGACACACACACCCACCCCCACACTAAGGGCCACTTTAGAGGCACCAAATAACCTAACAAGCATGTATTTGGAATGTGGTGTTAAATCAGAGTTAAAAGAAGTACAAACGGACAAGCGGAATGGGGAAGAAAAAGGATGGAAGTGAAATATGATGGTACTGTGTCTGAAGACCAAACCAGGTGTCACTCCTGTCAGCTAAGATCAGGCAACAGCGGCAACAATTCACACGGGTTCACAAAAGCAGAACGAGAAAAGATCAGAATGTAATGGAACAGGAGATTTGTATCATGACATGATGCCATTATTTAGATTTACCAACTCATTTGTCAAATATTTAAGATTTTATTGTACAGAAAATGAGTTGGTTAGTGGCAAGCCTGCAACTTTTATCTACTAAAGAGCTTATTTATGGTCTTGGCCATCTAATAATCAGTTATAATTTCGAAATGATCCCTTAAATAAGCTTACACACCGAAAAACGCTTCCACTACAAAACACCACATTTAAAGAGCACATAAACCGTGAAACAGACATCAAAATGTGATCTGGCTTTCACGTAGCAGCACTATAGTACCACTTGTGTTTATGCAGACAAATGATTTCCTATCCAGTGTGCTACATGCATAACGTACTTGCATTGGGCGTGGTAGTACTTAATCAGGTTCTGGAGAAGGTCCACACCTTTCTTGGTCTTGATCTCATTCACCTTGATCAGGTACTGCAGAAGCAAAGGCAAAGAACTTCAGTTCCACAAAGGTGTTCGTGACATTGCACAGGTCTGAGCTGCTACACTTTACATGTCAAAAACAAAAATGAAAAAGAATTAAGAATCATTGACATTTTGCACTTGACCTTTTTGACAGCTCGCGTACAGGAGAGGGTTAACCTTACAATTCCTTCTACCCGTGTTCACTTGTTTCATGTATTTACTGATTGTTAGAATTATTGCATTGCATTCGTTTGCTTTACAAATCTTTATAATTTATAACGGGGGGTTTGGGAATGGATTAATCCTACTTATGTCACTTCTTATGGAGAAAATTCCAACTTCGAACAAAACGACCTTCTGGAACCAGTTGTTTGTTTGGCTTCGTTAACGTCGCTATTTGCAACGATGGCCATCTTAGCGACACACACAAAGTTTATTTGATCTTCATGTGCATCAATACCACAAATACTGTTGTTCATTAAGGCAATGCCAATTTAGAGACACCAGTTAACCTAACACGCATGTCTCTGGACTGTGGAAGGAAACCGGAGTACCAGGAGTAAATTCAAGGAGACAAGGGGAGGACATACAGACAGAAAGGACCCAGGCCGCCCCGCCCTGGGATTGAACCCGGGAGCTTTTTGCTGAGAGGCAGCAATGCCCCCACCACCACCAAGCCACTGGAACCATAAAGAATGAATAATTAATGCAAGTTCCCTGTATCGCCCAGTATACTTTATTTATGTATGTATTTATTTATTTGTTTGTTTGTTTATTATTATTATTATTATTAAACACGTCAGCATCAGCGGATCTTCACTACAGGAGCAGGGTTACATTATCACTAGTCAGACACATTAATAATGGGCCAATTTAGACCAGCCACTGAACATGAGGCATGTCTTTGGAATATGGGAGGAAACCAGAGTGCCATACAGACAGGGGCAGCACATGCAGCACCAAAACGGTGAATTTCAGGTCAGGATGAAACCAGGGTCTCTGGAGCTGTGAAGTTACTGCACTAACCACTTCTACCCCCCGCCTGGCTAAAACCGATTCCCTGCTTTCTGGTGCCAATCTCCTTTCGAACATGGATGCCTTTTCTTGGTTATAACGTCTCTGCTCTGCTTGTGTAGCAAACGCATGTCTGCTATATATAAACAATAAAAGCATTCGCCTCCCATTCCTGCCAAGCGTGACACACACACTTACGGTGTGTTCCTTTCTGTGACTGTACGGTGGATTTGCCTTCGCACAGCCTCAGTATTGTCTGAAAATAGCACACTTCAGAAAAAAAAATGCATACATGAATAAAACATCATCTTAAATCGGGTTTATCCCTTGGCAGATAACGCGGAGCACTTTGCTAATTCTCTTAATCCAGATTTAGTTTTTACATTTTACAAATGCATGTATAAAGCTTTCAGCATAGCAACGGAATGCGATGTTCGGACTGAGACAGGACTCAAGTAAAAGAAACTTGAACTCAGGGGCAATTGTAATCGGCTTTTATCCTACAGATTCAATGTGTACATATTCAGTTAATGACAAGAATCCATCCAATAATATTCAGGATTTGTCAGCTCCCCTACTCCGTTATGTAATGGGGACCTCACTGGACCACCTGGGGCCAGATTCACAGGAGCTTTCTTAAGAAAAAAAAACAAAGATTAAGAAATTCATAATGTTTTAAATGGAATACTTGATACATATTTGACAACTACTAGAAGGTTTCAAATCCTATATATATATATATATATTGAATTTATGCTGACCGTTATTTAGTTAAATTTGCTCAAAGGACAACAAAATGTATGAAAAAAAACAACAACCAAGCAACCAAAAAAAAAATGCAAACAAGAAATAATGATGATAAAACTAGCCAAGAAAAAAAATTACGTATTTCAATAGCTAAACTGTTTAAAGTTCAATTTCAATGCTTACATTGTCATCTCTTACAGCATGAGACAAGTGTGAGGCTGTTTTAAGGCTGGGAAAAAATGGAAGGGCATAATATTTTCAGGGCAGCACGGTGGGTAGCAGCGCTGCCTCACAACAAGGAGGTCCCGGGTTCAAAGCGGCTCGGGTCCTTTCTGTCTGGAGTCTGCATGTCCTCCTTGTGTCTGTGTGGGTTTACTCCGAGTACTCGGGTTTCCTCCCACAGTCCAAAGACGTGTTAGGTTAATTGGTGTCTCTAAAGTGGCCCTTAGTGCGTGACTGTGTGTTCCCTACGATGGATTGGCGTTGCTGGGTGGGCACCGACTGGCCCACGACTACGTGTGAAATAAGCGGAAGATAATATTTTTAAGAATACCACTTAGGATTATTCTTACCACCTTTTTCTTAAGCATGAAGATAAGAAAAGCAAGATGTTCTTTCTGGAGACACTTTGGAGACGTTTCCGGTTGATGTAGGACCACTTTCACCAGTGGCATGCTGGTTTCTTTGATTTTTCACTCTACACAAGCAGATCAGCACTGACCTCACACATTTGGAGCTGAAAGAGTCGTCGCTCCTTTTCCATCTCCTCTGCAATCTCGGCACCTGTGATCTCAGTCCGGATCATGCCGTGCTGCTTGGCGTGCTCTCGTTTCTCCTTCTCGATCTTGGTGCTGATGACACACAATGACTCGGACTGACAATGGCATCACACGTTTCTCATTTAACAGATATTTAATACGTTTATAGAGACACACAAGTACACTCAGCAGAATACCGTTTCTATTACTGCACAATTAATTGTGTTATGTTAGGGTGTGTACCCTGGTGCAATTGCTCCTTTGGTGTGGTTCATTTAAACAAGTGTGAACCCTGCCATCCGAACCCTGGTGTGCACCAAACAAGCAGTCTCGTAGAATGTAATGCGGTCATTAATCAGCGGGTAATATGACCTTTTCATGTTAAAGCGCACATGACTAGTTTATGACTAGGTCGTATAAACACTTCCAAGCGGTGAAAAACCTCTGCATGTCTACCAGCAGTATTAAATCCAGGTAAATAAATGTCCTCGCTCAAAGTAGCAGACTAGCAGACAAACGCGCACTTACAACTTCGTTTCATAGTCCTTCCAAGCTTTGTCAAAAGGTTTCTTCAAATCCTGGGGGAAAAGGAGAAAAATGATACATTATACAAAATACAGAAAAGCAAACACATTGAAGCTTTTCATGCCGCTAAGCTGCAAAGCTTCCTCGTGTCATTTAGCAGACGCCCTCATCCAGAGCGACTTACAGTTAATACAGTCCTACAT
Organism: Parotocinclus haroldoi; assembly: GCA_034779995.1. Taxonomy (NCBI): domain Eukaryota; kingdom Metazoa; phylum Chordata; class Actinopteri; order Siluriformes; family Loricariidae; genus Parotocinclus; species Parotocinclus haroldoi. Next base: position 5,893 of record JAUZST010014998.1, read on the forward strand.
TCCAAGCAAATGTGGGTTAAGGGCCTTGCTCAGGGACCCAACTGTGGCAGAGATGGGATTTGAGCCCTGGACCTTCTGGTTCATAGTACCTTAACCACTAGGCCGCCACGAGAAAAGGTTATAAAGGTCAGCATTATCTGCAATATTCACCCAACAACATTTAAAAGAAAAGAAATGGCTTGAAAAAAGCAAACACTTTTCACGGGTTGCAGCTAGAAAACACAGCGGATCGGATTTCAAGCCGGCTGGTTAGAGACGAGTGCATCTATTCAGTGAAAACGCAGGATGTTAAAATACAGTCTTACAATTCAAGCCATGGTGGGTTAAGGGCTTAAGGACCCAATTGCTGTTGGACCCTGATGTTCCAGGGTTCAAATCCCACCTCTGCCGAGCTGCCACGAAAGACACCACTTTCGTTTCACCACTTTTCATTATTTGCTAGACGTTTTGAGAAGAAAGCCTTTTCTTTCATCTAACCACAGACCTAGGCACCTGGAGCTTCCTACCTTAAGCTTCCTTACACTGTAACTAGAGCCTATAATTACATGAAAGAAAGTTTTGGGTTTTTTTTTTTTTTTTGGCCTACAAACGCTCAAGCTGGGATTGGCACAAAGGAGGATATTTATAGAGAAAAGAATCCAATCGCCACTATTGTGCGCGTTAAGTTACGGTGGATTATCGGCGTTATCTGTGATTATCAGATATGTGACGCTTATTATGACGTGAGGCATCAAGAGATCATCCAGCATCCACATTTAAATCCACATAATAGTTCAAATGAACACAGGATCAAGCTTGTGACATGGCCGCACAGGTCCCCGATATAAACCCCATTAAAAAAAACTGAAGCTGAAAAGGACAGGACAACAAAGAAGACCTAGGATGTGTATAAGAGGCTCACATTTCCTGGTCCACCTTAAAGTTAGAGACAGTAACTCATCTGTCGTTGAACCGTTTGTGTTAAATATCCTCCAATATATAATCAGTGCTCACAGGATGCTTGTGGCTAGGCAGTGGTTAAAAACTCCAGCAGCACTGCTGTGTCTGATCCACTCATGTCAGCACAACACACACTTAACACACCACCGGCACATCAGCGTCAGTGAGAATGATCTCAGATCAACTAGGGCTGCCAAAATACCATCGTTCAATAGTCAGATTATGATTCGCTCAATTGCTAAATATATTTTAAATAACGAGCAGCCTTTACATTTAGCTTGAGGTTACTGGATGGACTACAGTCTGTAATTGCAGGACTACAAAATGCTTCTTTACGGTAAAGTGGAACTGATAAAATGGACAGTGAGCGTAAAAACAAGGAGGTTTTAAAAGTATTTTGGCATACTGCCTGCATAGTATTTGTCTTCTGAGTAAATGCTAGCAGAACTGATTCATAAAACGGGTTCCTATTTCAGAACACTTCATACGATGACATCAAAATCAGCACATCAACTAACCCAGTTACTGTTCAAGTCCTTCAGAAAACATAAAAGAGGAATGTCAGTGAAATAAAAAGCACGCAGAAGGCTAACAGGAGGAGGAAGCAAAAGATAAGCATCTTCGTGAGGAGGAGGTGATGGATATGAGTTAATACAGAAATGCTGCAGGGATGCCAAGTTCTTTTAAAATGTGTGAAAACAAAAGCTACAGTTAAGAGACTCGGTGCTTCTATGTTGAAGTCATTTAACAGACATCCTTATCTTACGACTTTAGGACAGTACCTTAACTTGTATGCTTATAAATCTTCTATGTATATATCATCCTTAAAACTGCATGTCGTTTCAGACACGTAACCAAAGTAAAATATGTATGGAGTGAATGGAGTAATCCTGGATCACCATCAAACCGATTGGACGTATATGTATATTGTACGTATGTATATTTATTACCTTACAGATTGTAACCTGAGAAAAAACCCCGGATGTTGTAATAATGGCTAATAATCTGTGGCGCACCTAAATAAAAATATGAAAACTGAAACTCTGAAAACGCAGAACTAAAAAACTAAACTGAAAAAGTCATTTGCTTTTTTTTTTCTTTTCCGATGTTCTCAGGACATCACCACAACTCTGCTTTAGAGATTCAGATTCTTTGCATAATCGCTCATAAGATCTGCGATTTAGGCAGCGACTGGCTCTGAAGCTTTTAAAAATAACGCTTTAATATACGCTATCTGGCCACTTTATTAGTAACACCGTTATTTGGTTTGTTTATGTGGCTTCTTTTAACGTCGCTGTCGGCATCAGAGGCCATGTAAGCGACACACACAAGGTTACATCTATACACAAGTTCCTCTCAACACCAGTCACACATTATATATATATATATCTTTAGACTGTGGGAGGAAACCCGAGTACCCAGAGTAAACCCACACAGACACTGGGAGGACATGCAGACTCCACACAGAAAGGACCCAGAACACTCCACCATGGGATTGAACCCGGAACCTTCTTGCTTAGAGAAGGTGCCCCCACCGAGCCCCCGTGCTGCCCCAACACTTTGTTAGTACATTTTGTCTTCAGAACTGCCTTAATTCTTCATAGCACAGATTCTCTTAGAATTTGGTCCATATTGGCATGATAGCATCACACAGGTGCTATTTGAAATCTCAAATTTCAGTCTTAGATAATTTGCGCTTTGTGACATCATCCTGCAGGAAATGGCCATCACAAGATGGTATACAAGGGACGGACATGGTCAGTAGAAATTAACCCCAGATCAACCCACTACCACCATTAGGCTAAAGTGCTGAAACACATTCTTGCCCAACCATCCAAAAGTTACTTCAGAAATAGGGACTCGTCAGAGCAGGCAACGTTTTCCCGGTCTTCTATTTTCCATTTTTGGTGAGCCTGTGTAAATTGCAGCCTTGGTCGTCTGCTCTTAGCTGATAGGAGTGGCACCTGGCGTGGTTTTCTGCCGCAGTAGCCCACATGCTTCAAGGTTTGAAGTGTTGTGCATTCAGGGATTCTCTTCTGCATATCTTGGCATTAGCAAACGAATGCCAGCTCAAACCAGTCTGGATATTTTCTCTTTTTTTGGATCATCCTCTGTGAACCCTAGAGATGGCGGTGTGTAAAAATCCCAGTAGATCAGCAGTCTCTGAAATACTCAGCTCACCCGTCTAGCACCAACAACCATGCATAGTTTAAAGACACTTAAACCACCTTTCTTAAATCGCCTGACAATGTTTACATAACCTAAACATGGCACAGAGTTGCTGCCATGCGATTGCATGATCAGATATTTGGATTAATAACTAAGTGCAGCTTGCTGATTCATTATTTGAAACAAGAAAGTCCATCCTGCGATCGTAATAAAAGGCTACAATTCAGTGTAGATATAATTAAGACCTGATGTTAATATTGATAGTTACTCAACTAGGCTACACTGTATATATTACACCACAGTCACAAAGCAAAAAGCTGTATACCCTCTGTATACCCTATAGTATACCCTCTTTCTTTCAGTTCACCTTTTCTTCCTTTTAGCCCTTTTGGTCAATCCATCAGTAGCTTTTGAATGTGTATTCTTCTCGTTACATAATTACACACTGGTGTAAAAATGTGTGTGTGTGTGTGTGTGTGTGTGTGTGTGCGCGCGCACACAAGTCTCTCTCACCCCTTTCACGCCTTTCAGGTCCCCTTTCAGCAGTGAGTCCAGCGTGAAAATCACATTATGACTCAGACTCTGGAGCTACACAGAAAGAGAGGGAAACTCGATCAATACACCGTATAATCGACGACCAAGTAATAAGTAGAACTTTTTTAAACTGAATAACCTTCTCAGCTTTGCAGTAATGCGTGTCTGAAGCTGAGTGACATCACTGTCCCAGCATCAAATGCAAAATAACCGGACAACATGCTGCGAAGCTTAGTACTTCAGATGAACTAAAGGGGCAGGACCACCTCAAAACCTTCGTGCAAAGGACAGGGACAGATCAGCAGGAGAATGAAACCTAATGAAGAGCCTACGGTCCCTGAGCAGGAGCAAGCTGAATGGAGAGTGTCAGTCATGTGGCTGTACTGCCTCCTAGGTAGATCTCCATTCAGAATAGATCACTGGGCATGGCCTGGATATGTCATTCATCAGTACAACACAGACTCCGAGCTGCTTCCACAGGACACAGGACATCACTAGTCTCTCACACTGCTCTGGTGTGAGTTTGGTCCACTCTTCTTCCGGTCTCTGGGCGACCAGCTTTCTTGGGGGACTTGAATGAGTTTGCGATGTTGTAAAGATGCCATATTCTAGAAATCACAGACTTTGAACGACCAACTTTTCTTGCTATGGCTAACTGGGTCACCCCTTTGGCCTTCACCCGGGCAACCTGCTGCCGGAGGGTTTCAGTCACTTTGGAACGGCTCACCATTTCTGCTAAGTCAGTGAAGACTGGAACGTTAGGCTGCCAGTTAAATAGGGGTTGTCAGATAATTAAGGAAATTAGACATTTAGGAAATTGTGTGTTGTTCTCTAATTTTGCTCTCCATTGTG
>JAUZST010014999.1:0-34904 GCA_034779995.1 Parotocinclus haroldoi
CACTCTCTCTCGCGCACGCACACTCTCTCTCGCGCTCGCACACTCTCACTCGCGCTCGCACTCTCTCACTCGCGCACGCACACTCTCACTCGCGCACGCACACTCTCACTCGCGCACGCACACTCTCACTCGCGCACACACACTCTCACTCGCACACACACTCTCACTCGCACACGCACTCTCACGTTACGTTTACGTTAGTTTCCTGAACAGTTAGTTTGAACTAAGTTCGGTTACAAAAGCAAGTAAACACATCCATTACAATAAGATATTTTAGATATAACTGGTTTATAATTCTTTGAAAACTGAAATTGTGGAAAATGTAGTAGTTAGGACTTTTAACATTAAAACATTTACAATAATAAATTCAAGAATATCAGTACTGTAGATTATGAGCTATTAAGTCCATTTTAATCACTACCTCAAAAAAAAAAATTCATGTGCCATCATTTAAGAAAAATATTTGAAGGAGTTCTCACCAGGGTTCATTTAAAACAGATGTGGTGGACTAGACATGGGTTCACTGGTTTCGAGTCTTACGCAAATGTACAGTATAAGTATTAGAAGGGCCCTAAACATGTGTCTTTGAGGGATTTATATAGCAGAGATCCATGATCAAGTCTTATTTGAGTTATTTGAGAGAAAAAGTCATTAACTTTATCACAAAATTAACAATAAAAGTAATTTTTATCAAAACGATTTTTTAAAATTTAAAACCAGGCTAGAAAGAGTCATTTTCAGTTTTGAAAATGGTCATCATAGAACCCTTGAAAAGTTTCTAAAACACTGCAAATGTTTTTACAGGAACCTTTGAAAACATGTTAAGAGAAAAATCCACTTACAGCTAGCACCTCAATGTCGTTACTCTTGTTTAGCAGATTGCTGCCAATATTCTGCAATCTGGTTTGTATCTGGAAGAGGACAGAGAAAAAAAGAAAAAGCTCCCAAGATCATAACGAACGTCAGTGGAAAATGGGATACATTTCGTCCTTGCATGAATGGGAGTATGGCTGGCTCTCGAGTCAAGGTGATCTGTCCAGCAGTACTTCACGTACACTAGGGGTTTGTAAATAGAATGGTCATCTAAAGACATTTCATCTACCCTACAACCAAGATCCTTTAATTTGGCTGCGATGGCAAAGAGGGGTTTATGACTAATACACAACATGGCAGAAAACCATCAGGGGATTTATCTTTGTGCTGATCAAAGTGTGGTGTGAGAACTTGGAGAGTGGCAGCTCTCATGTTTATGGCATAGCTTCGGTGGGGACTAGTAAACAAGGTTGCAAAACGATCAAAAATACTAGATTTATTCCTCTTCGTAACTTCTTCACATTACGCATATGAATGAAATCACAACAACTGTAGTCAAATCTGGGAAACATTATCAGTGTTGTAAACAATATGAAAACATTTTGTCTTGCAATGCTGGCACTATTCCACACCTGTGTCTCGTAGCGCCGTCTATTGCTGGCAGAAAGCTTGTCTGGGGTAACAAGGTTCACGTTCATTGTAGAGCTGCCTCCATGCTGCTCTGATGCTCCTGCCACATATCAAATTTGTTTTAAAATAAACCACACAGTTGTGTATATTCATTTCCTTTTTGTATGCTTTTTTTAAAGAATGGAGATGAACAAACAGGTTTCCAAGTTCATTCATTTCCTTATCTTCTTAATCCTGGGCAGGGTCATGAGATAGCTGGTGCCTAGATGGTGCCTTGGAGCCCAAGGCAGGAACAAGCCAAGACTGGGCACCAGTCCATTGTTGGACATATACACTCATAAATACACAGGTCCACTTTAGCTCTACCATAATCAATGAACTAAAATATGTATTTGGACTACGGGAGGAAACCAGAATACCACGAGCAAACCCATATGACCACAGGCAGACTCCACACGGAAAGCACCCAAATCACTCCAAGGATCGAACCTGGGACCTTCTGCTGTGAGACGCTACCTACCATGCCACCAAAAGTAAAGATCCAATAGAGAGAAAATGTTGATGCAGTATTTAGCACTTATCAAAAGCATCTCACAGTTTAGGGTTAAAGTCCTTGCTTAAGGACTCAACAAATTGGTGCAGTTGGGATGATGAGCTTACAGCTTTCTAGTTAGTAGTCCAAGGATTTAACTACACAATCTAGACTACACAGAGTAGGGGTGAAAAGTTTAGATAATTGGTTGGTTGATTTATTTTAACGTCATTTCAGGACATCAGCCATTTCATGGCAGGAAGGGTAGTGTTTCATGTGGGTTGTTCAGTCCTTAAGAACACTTTATATAAGGGATACATTTTGTACAAGAGAATCCACAAAGAGTCCTGGAACCAATCACCAAGGTCAGTTTAAAAGCTTAAAAACAGCACACCCATTAAAAAGGTTAATTAAAAATCAATTAAAAACAACAATAAAAACTTTTGTGCATATATGCGCCATTTAAAGACTGCCCTGGTCGTTGTCCAGACCATAAACGCTACCTTTTTCATTCGTTATCTTCCGTTTAATTCACAATGGGTTGCGGGCCAGTTAGTGCCCACCCGGCAACCATGCGCGCAAGGGCAGGAACGAGCCTAGATGTGGCGCCAATCCATCATAGGGCGCACACACACACTAAGGGTCACTTCAGAGACACCAATTAACCGCATGTCTTTGGACTGTGGGAGGAAACCAGAGGAGCCGGAGTAAACCAACACAGACACGGGAAGGACATGCAGACCCCACACAGAAAGGTCCCAGGCCGTTCCACCCTGGGATTGAACCCAGGACCTTTTTGCTGTGAGCCACTAATGCTGCCTCGCTACCTTTTTATGCTATAATGTAAATACACTGATTGACATTTGATAAATGTAAGTGATTATTATAACAGAGTGAAGAGATATGTTTACTGGAGCAAAGTGTAAAGGAGGATCTTTTTTACACCTCTAGCGTGGATAGAAGGTGAGATACAGTTAGAGGTATACATGTTCTGTACGATATCCTGCAGCATATTCGCTCACAAATGTTGCAGCTGGGTCTATAGATCCTGCACATTCATAGGCTGCTAAAGCTTCTGTCCCAGTGAGTCCCATAAATGTTTGATTGGCGATACATCTGGCGACCAAGCAGGCCAAGGAGTTACTCTACCCAAAAATAGCCACTGAGAGCATTTTATACGGCAATAGAGGAAGCAGTTTTTACGGCCTCTTGTGGCAGGAGCCAGTGTCTAATCAAACAACACCTATAATCCTTTACATATCTGCATGAGACATAATGCTGTGACGAGTTTTGCAGCGATCAGACATTATAGGTATGGGGTTTTTTTTGTCAAGGAGTATTTACGGGTATTTTCACAAGAAAACGACATGCATTCATGACCTAAATGATGATTGATGAGTGATTGAAACCACAGATAATTTTGTTTAACAGAAGCCAAAAAAAATTGGTTAAATGGTGCATACCTGTATTTTTAAGATGACAGGGACTACAGAAGTTTGTGTAAAATCTGACAATGCATATTAGAACAATATTCCAAACAACATCTCAGAGTCTCTGTCTTCAAGTACACTCATAAATGCTCAGTGGGATTTATGACAAGTGGCTGTGGAGGAATGTGCATGGTTTTCTTTGCTTTTTACTTAGTGTTGCATAGTAGTCATTAAGGGTCATTATCCTTCGGCTAAATGAATTTCCCCTCAAAATCTAGTATTTTCACCAGTGTTCTCATACTTTCTTGCCTTCGCTATATGTACTGTTCAGCTGCTTTTAGCAGGTGACTATGACTACCAATCCATGATCCAACATTTGCTGCTTTAATGATCAAGCTACCTGTACCACATCTGAGTACCATTCTGAATATGGTTATCAATTTTGGCAAGGTATCAAAAAAAAACAACAACCAGGAATAAACAATAGAGCTAGAATTAGTGCAGATCTGTAGAACTACCCAGCTGAAGAGGTTTTTCCAATCAGACACGGCAATACAGCAATATTCTACAGAGTAGTGATAAGACAAGATCAGAAAATCCACACACTTCATCATTACTGTGGATTAACAAGCTTGCTGTGTCTACTGCTCAACATAATCTCTATGAAGCAGAGAAGTACAAGAGTTAATCAGACACAAGTGAAAATTAATTAGTGCTCTAGGAGGTTCTAAACAGGTTGACTTCAAATTTCAGTTTTTTGGTGTTACATAGTTACTGAGATACAGTAAGCACGGATGATGCACAATTTTACTTTCTAATAATCAACTCGAACAGTCCCTGGAGTATAAACCCTTGATAGGACCTGGTTATGTGGTCCATTGTCCACCTGATCTAATACTTCAGTTACAACTGTGGTACACAGTCCCTAAAATTACTTACTTATATATTACTTCAATTATTCCACTGGCACAATATGTTTTTCAGAAATATGAATATTACTCAAAACCTAATTGGTCTATAATTGTCAATAACTTGTCCAATAATCTGTCATTCTTTCAGGCTGCAATGTAATACACATGCCACACAAACAGCATGATCTTAGCTGTCACTGTCTGATTATTATTATTTAGCTACAGCTTAGCTAAATGTGCTTGCATAGCATCTTTAATGAGTGAAGCTTACTACTGATTGATAAAAAACTGCTTGTGCTAAAACTACTACTCTGTAGCAGCCTAACGGGAGTCCATCAAATCAGAAACCTGCAGTCAAGAGGACAACACAATTGGAAATTTTGGGTCCAATTCCAACTCTTGCCACTACGAGATTCTAGAATCATGTATAAATAACACCTACAATATCATTAGATTTTGACACAAGTCCTAAAAGTAGATAAGGTCTACTCAGATAACTCAGATTGTACCATGTATATACTAGCTACGCATGGTTTGTTAGGCCAGCTCACCACCAGCTTAACAGTCGTAATAAAAACAAATAGGAGACACCATAGGAAAGTTGATACCTGAGTTTACAAGGAGTGATGCCTTAGGATTCTGGAGAGAACTTCCTTCTGATATCTCTCTGTTGAAAACAACAAAAAACATGGCATAAATTTAACTGTTTCTGCTTTCCTTTCTTGTGTAATTGAGCGTTAGGGTTTGAGAGGGCACGAATAAATGAAACCTTTTTTGACACTTACCGAATTCTATCTTCAGATAATCGAACTCTGCATTTTTGAATGATGTGATCCACAAGGTCGGATTCGGGAATTCTTTTCTCTGATTGACGGTCCTTCTCAAAAGTCTTCACCTGCAGCAAAGAATGGCTGTGAATTTAAAGGAGCCTTCAAACAAGTTTCCCCCACTAATCGTACATATAGCTGTGCTGCAGTTAGCAACCCTAACCCAATCATCTAACTCAATTTTATTCACCATTTCCCCTTCTCTAAGTAACTCTGCCATATCCACTAAAGATTCAAATAACAAGAGCTAGTATGTGTTAGCCAGTTATACAACTTAGTTAACCAGTTAAATATATACTGCTGATAAAAATTAGGGCAATACATCAAAATACATTTCCCATAACGACATCCCTAATTTTTGTGACCAGTGTAATTGAGTACAGTTCTAACTGCCCAAAAATAAGCTTAGAGAAGCCAAAACCTGCGAGCATAAGTATGACTGATAAGTATGATAAGTAGAGTCTATCGAGATGAAAGGGCCAATTTGGCTTTCTTATTGCACCAAACCCAACCCAGATTTTTCTCTTTTCCCTTTATTTTCTCATTTTATTCCCACTTTATCATGGTGGGGGTGGCCAATCATCTGGAGCCTGCCCTGAAATTCAAAGGAAGCCAGAGAACACCTATTAATGACTGGGCATGGCAGATGTGCTGTTTCAGTGCCAGGCTCCCATCTGGCATCCCTTTTACAGATCATTTTAAATCTGCGAGATGCCCAGCCAGTCTTGAAAGCACCACCAAAACTCTGCTCAGAAAATGGCTAACTGTTAAAGTGCTGGCTTCATATTCAGATGTTTATGTTGAAAGACCAGATTTTTCATAGCTTGATAGTTTTAATGCACCTTGTTTACCTTGCTTCCCCAGTTTTTTTTAATCAACTGTGTATGTGTGTAATAAAAATATATAGACCTTTTCCATTCTAATTTAATATAAGGTACAAGGTGCTATATCAAGGAGGAAATAAATAAGAAACATGCTTTTGTAACTTTTCCACCAATTCCAAGTAATCAGCTATGATTGCCTCTACTCACCTTAAGATAGGCGCCCTCTTTGTCAGAAACGAGCACCATAAACGTTATGCCAGCAAGTCTACAGTGTTCCAGAAGAACCTCCTGAGACTGAAACACATACAGATACTTATTTATAATTCAGCCACACTAAAAAGGAAAGAGCATGTATACCAAGCATTCATGGCCCAAACTTTCTCACTCCCCTCACACCAACATACCCAGTACTGAGGTAGGTGCAAAACAGAAAATATCTAACAAGCCCAATCACACAGACGTGCTACTCTTCTACAAAGAGAAACATTTGATTCATATTATTAATATACAGTGTTAACAGCCATAAAGAAGTTGTTTGGTGAGTACTGCTCCTCGGTGGACATGCATTACAGAAACCTGGGACAAGTTACTGTTTGCCCAATAAGCATAGTTAAAAGTGGAAGCACACACAGTAGAACAGTGTCTTGACAGGACAAAACACTGCCAGCGCTGGACAGTCTTTACAGACAGCTCAGAAACCTTTTCTGCATCAAACGATGCAGATTTAAGGAACCAGCGGAGCATTTAAAAAACTTTTTTAAGAAGAATTGGGTAATAAGACTGCAGAGTTAACTGTAGAATAAAAATAAACCATACCTCTGGTCTTTGAGAACAATTTTTCCCCAAAGCCTAACAACTTATACATAGTGAACTATGTTTTTCCTCTGGGGTATACAATCAGTTTCACAATCGAATAAACTACCCACTTTAGTTAGAGATTCAGACACTCTCCAAATTTTAAGTCTAGGCTAAAGATTCTTATTTAATCAGGCTTTTAGTTAGATTTAGACTATGATGCATGGATCAGGTTGGCTCTTGCCTCTTGGTTGTGTTAACTTCTGGTTCTCCCCCTATAGCTATGCTGCTATAGTTAGTTCTGCCAGAGTTTTCATGCTGCACATGGCATCAGTAATGGATAATAGACTCTATGCTCCTAACCCATCAGTAACTACATTTTCTCTTTTCTCTCAGAGCTGACATTCCAGTACCAGTTCCAGCACCACATACTTAGATGTTCTTCCACCTCAGCATTACTCTACCGGTCTCCAACAGAAACCAGTCCCACCAGAGTGCAGGAACTCCCTCCATCGTATGGACATTAGGAGACGATGTGCTTCCAAGGATTTCCCACTGAGAACTCATTTTATAATCTATTTTGTTTCCAAACTTATTTTATTACTACTTTAATTTTTAGCATTGATTGGTTATTGATTTAAATTATTTACATAAGTCTTAAGTTTATAAGTCTTTATTTAATTAACATCTAGGCCACCCATGGAGGATGGGTCCCCTGTTGAGTCTTGGTCATCCCAAGGTTTCTTCCTACTACATTCAGGGAGTTTTTCCTTGTCACGGTCGTCCTAGGCTTGCTCAATTTGGAACTGGCCTTTTAAGATAATATAAGATTAGATTAAGAAGCTGCTTTGAGACAATGCGCCAGTGTAAAAAGTGCTATATAAATAAATTTGAATAGAATTTCACAAATTTGTAATACAGCAGTAAAAAATGCTGTTAATTAATATTGAATAATTTTCTTAGGTGATACACAGTACAAAACAATGCAAAAGTTGCAGGCCACCATTAGATTTGTTTATTTAGCAATCAACATATAAGCATATAAGCTCACCAAACAAAAATATTAGTCACCTGTGATTGAATCATACTTGATAGCATACCCAATACTTCCGCATGCATGAATTAACATCTGTGATTCGATTTGGCATGGATCTGACAAGTTCCACAAACATCATGTTCTTTGACTCTTGCACCCGTGTTTGTGGATGCCTTCCCTGGTGTCTTAACCACTGGTATGCAGTTTCCCTGCAGTGCGTTCTTTAAGAAGCAATTCTTCCCTTAAAGCAAACAACGCCAGCAGAGCCTGTTCATAAGTATTATCTACTGGTCTCAATCAAATGAGAAATTCCTGTAGATTGGGATTTTTGCCACTGCTAGCAGACTAGCATGATCGTACGCTTTAATAAACCTGTGAATTCAGCAACTTCCTTCATACTATGGCCTTTGCCATGCTCAAATGCACTACTTTTGCAACAAGTAACATCTGTTTTTTAATTGATATTTTAGTAACACATTTCCATTGTGTGATGTTCAATCCTAGATGCTTCTAAGCCCGGGGAGTAAAAAAAAAAATTAACACCATGTGCTTCACACCAAAGTTAAAAAGGACCACCTATACTATTGTCAGCTACAAGTACAAAAGTCAGGGTCTGTATGGGGTTGTATCAGTTGACTTGATCATGTTCATGTTCAGTTGTATGATGGCAGCATTAATGCAGAAAAGTACACTGACATTTTAGCACAACATTCATTTCCAGGGATGTCCATGCATTTATCAACAAGACAACACACAACAAGCCAATTTAAAATAAGTTAGGACTGAAATATATTAATTCCTTCCAAGATTTCATCGAGATTAATATTGAATGTATTTTTTAAATGTTTTCATAATTTTTTTCACACATTTGTTGACAAACTGGAGATCCTCTGGCCAGCCTTCCTCACCAAAGACTCAGCCTTTGCTGGATACGCATAAATATTTTGTTTTTGTAATTTAGTACTAGTTCTAAATTGTCCATGTCCCAGGTTTTTTTTTAGAATATTTCACTGTCCTGAAATGCAAGAATGGAAATTAAATTACATGTAAATGCAAATTAAATGTAATATGCGTAGTGTAAGAGAGTGTAAGAGAGACACTAAAATAAATAAATAAATGATAGAAACCAAAGAATGATGGACGGTTAGTTGACAATCAGAATGATACTCGAAGAATGCATTCAGTAAAATAATAAAGAGGCATCAGAGGGAATGCAAGTCTGTATTTGTATGTATTAAGACAAGATCCAGGCAGAAATCTGGCTAAAGAGTGTGTGTGCGCGTTAGCATGCATGCATGACAGTGTGTCTGGGGGCAGATTTATCTTCATTACACCTGCTGTGTGCGTCATTCTGTGCACTATAGCTCAGAGCTGCACTCAATGCCCTCATCCTTAGCAAAGCCAACAATAACAGCCCTCCAGTAGAGTTCAGTGGAGAAGGTTCTGGGTACACAACAACAATGACCTTACCTTTCTTGCACACCCTCCAGATAGTTGAAAATGCCCCTTTTATATGCCCAATATAAACACAGCTCTGCAATGACTAACAGGACAGAACGCAGTGGATTTTATTAAAATGAAATATTTAAGTAGAAAAAACATATAGGGAATACAAAAGACTAAAACCTAAAATTGGTCTAAGCATTTACTGTAAAGAATCTCCTTTAAATTCTTAAAGGTGAAGAGCACCAACTCTACTTCTTAAAAATATTTACCATTTAAGAGTTAACGGTATGGATTCAATCTCCATAAGGTAATTAATAAACTAACATAACTAGAATGACTTAATGAATCACTACCAACAATTATTTATTTTTTACAATGCATTTGGAAAGACTTCAGACTTTTTTCACATGTTTATATTTCATGTACAGGCATTCTGTACTCTAAACCACGTATAGAAGTACCTGCAAATATATTGCTAAAGAAAAGCTAAAATTTGGCATCGAGTATTCGCACACTTTAGTTTTAGTTGAAGCTCCTTTTCTGCTATTGTTCTCTGTAGATTGTCTTAAGCTCTGTCAGGATGGATGGGGACCATCGGTGTACAGCTTCATTTAGGTCTCTTGAGAAATGTTCGATTAGATAAAGTCAGGACAGGTCATGGACATTCACAAAGTTGTTCTGCAGCCACTCCTCTGTTGTTTTGGTGGTGTGCTTAAAGTCATTGAATTGTGGGAACATTGGCCCCGTCTGAGGTACCACGTGCTATGGATCACTTTTTCATGTATTATTTTCTGTTGAGAGGCTTCTGTCTGGCCACGCTGCCATAAAGCCCAGACTGGTGGTGTGTTGCGTGATGGCTGGCCTTTTGGAAGTTTCTATCCGTTGCACACAATATTTGAAGCTCAGCCAGAGTGACAACTGGGTTCTTGGTCACCACTCTTACCAAGGCCTGATTACTTCGTTTTGATGGAACGGCCAGTTCTAGGAAGGTTGTTCCAAAAGTATTCAATTTAAGAATTATGAAAGCCACTATGCTCTAGGGAACTTTCATTTTCCAGATCTGTGTCTCCACAAAATCCTGATTCTGAGCTCTATAGAAAATTCTTCCCTCCTAATGGCTTGGTTTTTTACTCTGACATGCATTGTTAGCTGTAAGATCTCATAAAAAGAGGTGTGTGTCTTTACAATCATGTCTAAACAACTGCATTTATTACAGACAGACTCCAACCAAGGTGTACCCCAACAGAGCTAAATTTCAAGGGTCAGATAGCAAGGTGATTAAGTAAGTTAGTTAAATTTAATTTAGCACAAGGACCTCGAAATAACAAAATGTGTCTGAAGACTTTGTGAATGCACTGCATGTTCTAAATGTTTTTGTAATTATTGCATATGGTGCAATGTGTGCTTTTATAGTGATATGATATTACTGGAAATTTTGTTCTTCACTCCCACTGTTTCAGTCTGCTAACGAATTCACAGCCCGGCCTATGGACACAAGGTGTACAAAAACGGGATGGACTCACTGTTCAGAACAACTCAGACCAAAGATGTCTGCAATCAAATGGCCACAACTCAAATCAACTGATTAGTGAGATAGTGGTTAATGATTCCTGACCTAATCAAGAAAAACAAAAACTGGGTTATTGTTTCTAAATAAACAAAAAAACTCAGTCAGTGTTGCCAGGTTTAATATTAAAAAAAAAAAAAAAAAAAAAAAGTTTTCTACTCTTTGGCACAAAACACTCACAACCATACGCATGAAATAGATAGCTGGTGTACACAGCACACATACTGCATATTCAGGCTCGTATACTAGTTTTACACAGAACCCTTCAGTATACACCTTTTGTTCTGAATTATACCGCTAAACCACCCTGCTATAATAATAACAACATTCTGTCCATATTAGACACTCAAATGTATATTTATTTTCCTTTGGAGTATTATCAGTTATCAAGTCAACAAAAATGTGAGACCAAAATGACAAGCCTTGGTTGACTTTGGATTTTGAAAAAAAGGAGCTGGGTGATTAACTGTGGCCAAAATACACAGATGGATACCGTATACTAAAGATCAATAGAGAGAACAGAAAATTACTGTGGTCCCTGATCACTGAACCACAAAACTAAAAGGAATTTAAAAGCAATTTGGACCACAGAAGTATTGAGGAGATACCAAAATGGTGAAATGTCTCTTTCTCTCTGTGTGTACCTTGTCATGCTATAATTGTGAGGATCAAATATCCCCAATGATAGGAAAACCTGGACTTTTGATTAGTGAGATCATTTTAACTGCTAATTAACAAAAAACATTTTTAAAATAACTAAAAGAGTCAAAAGACTTGCTTTATGTTACTAAGATTATTATATGAAAAGCATTAATCAACTTCAGTCATTCATTCAGGGATTCACGTCAGTGGAAAGTTCCCACACATATAGCAAGACGTGCGTGAGTGTGTGAGGGTGGGTGGGTGTGAGAAAGAGAGAGAGGGAAGAAAGAAGGGGAGAGAGAAAGAAACGCTGATGCAAGGCTTCCTGGCAGTGACCAGGCAGTGCTACTGACGTGCAGAATGTGACAGCAAGGCTGTTTGAAAAATATCAGACCCATTAAACTATTAGCACAAACACACTACACCAATGTTTGTTGGCATCATTCCATACTCAATCGCTGGACAAGTACACTCAAAGCAGGCACAGTTATCTGTATAAACAACTATTCCTGTGTTTGTCTCTGTTTCCACGCCAAATATTGCAGCTCTCTTTGTCTATGCTAAATAAGCTATAGATATATGCTATGCATAATCTCCAGCCGGTCACCTCAGTACCATAGGAATATATGCACTTGGGGTTGAAAAGTGATATGGTAATGTAGGACTTTCATATTCATGTCTAAACAACGTAATCGTTAACGGGCAGACTCCAATGAAGGGGCAGAAACCATCTCAAAAATCCTCAAGAGAAACCGAAGGCCCAACAGTAAGTAAGCTTTCGTAAAACTTTAGCTGCCGATTAGTTGTCATACAATTAATTTAATTGTCTGTTCCCTTAATGCAACTAATTAAGTCAAAGCTCGCACAAATGCCTAAAATATTAATAAAATGCACAACATTTAAAACGTGAAAAAAAAATCATCAAAAAAGATTAATTAATTCTTCCTTATTCTGCCAGTATATTTGCCAAAAATGTAGAATTAACTGCATAGCTATCAAATGCACTAACAATACTCAGTGCTTTCCTTTAAACATTACAGCACCAAATCAGAAGTTCAAGCTTTTTGTTTTCGTTTACACCATTTCTTGTCATTGCATTGACTGATACTTTTAATCAAAATGATTTACCTTAATCCAGTGCACCCAATTCACATTCTGCTTGCTCCAGAAATCAACTGTTGACAAGGGTACAGTCAAGGACACCACAGTATCCAATATATTATGCTTCGACCTGCACCTTCCAATTCCTTCCTGTCATCAAGCTGTCATATTATATTAATTCAATACAAGTAAGAAATATACCAGTGTATAGATTTAGACAAACTTTGTAAGCTGTTACTAATACGTTACTATTATGGGTAGAGTGAACAGTGAAATACTGTTGTCACAGGCACTGTCGTATCAGCACCACAAACCCTACAACAACTGCCTCAGTGCTGGGCTAACAAAGGAATTAAGCTTATAATCACCAGCAGTGAACATAGAAGTGTTACAATTTTTGTTTCATGATTCAAATGGCTAACCACTGACCTGTGAAACGTCGTACACCAAATCAGCTGACACTCCAGCAGTCCAGAGCTTCTGTGTGACGTTAATGGCTCGGCTCATTGAGGTGTGACCCACTGGGACTACCAGCACATCACAGGAGCTTACAAGAGGCTATAGACAAAGCACAAGAATGCTTATAACAGTGTGTATATAATTTTAAGCTATAGGGCTCCATTCTGGACAGGGTTTTTGTGTGCATGTCAAACAGAAGTTTTATTTACAATGGAGCACTATCTACTATCTAGGCCCATTTTCCAAATAGAACAAGCCTAGGGTGACAGTGGAAAGAAAAAACTCTCTAAATGTTATAAGGAAGAAGCCTTGAGAGGGCCAAGACTCAAAAAGGGACCCATCTGCCTGGGTGGCTTAGATGATAAAAGGTAGATTCAAACCAATTTATCCTGTCTTAAGTGATAGTAAAACAAACCTATAAACTAAATAAAAATACTGAACATATGAGCAACCAAAAAAGCTAAAAGATTTTCTGGAATTGAACTGATGATCAACTAAATGATCATAAACAAAGCTGGTTCAATGCAGTTGTGATCCCCTACTCCCTGGCACCACCCAATCAAAACTGCACGTGTCACGAATATCCACCCAAGACTACTGCTTAGCCACACATGCAAGCGTCAGTCTGAACATGGTTGTACTGAAAACGGAAGGCAAGAATGAGAATAAAGCAGAGGGGTATTAGGTGCTCATCTAGCACTTACTAAAAATAACAAAAACAATTGGCTAAGGCTGTGATGGGGATAGTCTTTAAAAAGACTGTCTGGGTTTTTAAGTGACAAGATGAATAATAGACAGCGAGATATAGCACAAACAAACTTGTCAAGAGAACTAGAGTGAATGGCGCTACCAAAGTGTGTTCTGTCTTTATATAGTAGCGCTTCCCAGGTTCGAAACCTTGGTATATGTTTTAATTGGGTAGATTTGAAATTAAACTGGTGGATTTGTGTGTTAATTTAATATATTATATATTGTTACACCCCTCAAAGTGGCCATCTCTGAGGAAGTGGATCATAAATCAAATAGAGGAAAAGATGCAGCAGTCTCACCGGTTCTTCCATAGCTGCCACAGCAGTACATATCTTATCGAGAGCTATGCTCGCCCCCACTGCTGAGGGAACAGGGGCAGTGGCAGCTGGACCACGGAACTCTAAGATCTGAGAGAGATTTTAGACAAATCAAGCTTTGATGAAACACAACTTGGGTATGATGTATCACAAAATATATTGTTCATAGATATTACTGCATTTTGTTTATGCATGTGTTAGGTACCAGGTGGTCATATCGTCCTCCCGCTGCTATTATGTCAGGCACGGTGCGCTGGCGTTTCTTAATATAGGCTACAAACTGGAAGATGATGCCGCAGTGATGATGCACCTTGTAGACAAGGCCCAGATTAACCACCACCTGTAACCCAACAAGAGATCATTATGTAGAAGGCCTACACTGAGGTTTGAATTTGTAGATACAAGCTAGACCTCGGTTTACATACTACGCTTTACAGAAGTGGAATACAAGTAAAAAAAGATTGATAGGACTTTTTTAAAAGTTAAACTTAAAAACACATTTTACCCAATGCAAAAATGTTTCTTAGGTATTTCTACCCACTGAAACAGAATTTCTCTACCACCAATAGGTAATTGTGCTAGTATGCTTGTACACAGGTACCAGTGCTCTAAAACATTTGGAGCAAACAGTTTAACAAAAACAGCTATTTTCATTGTTTATGAAGTACAGTTTTTATTTTGAATTCTCAAGCCTAAATACAAGAATCACCAGGGACCTGCAGAAACACGGCTGGGTATGTTGGGATATGTAAAGATTGCACACCTGAAGTAGCAGTTCCTGGTCAGCTGCAGGCTAGAATTCATTGTGTAAACATCTCTGGTGCAGAGACTTTTTTGGAAAGTTCTGGTTTTTCGTATTCAAGTTCTGTCCTAATAATTATGACATGCATAAAGCCATAATATTAAAAAAAAATTAAAAATCTCATTAAAACTCCTCATTGAAAAAATGATTTGAAAAAAGTTGCTGGCCAGAACAAAAGTTGCTACCTCATATTTGTTGTGCCTGACTTCTCATAACATAAAGCAAAATGTTTACGCTGTATACCTTTTGTTGTTCTACAGTTCTAAGACAAGAATCCCAGCATACTCTCAAGCATCTTAATTTATCATCTGCTACAAAGCCAGTACTTGTCCCAGAGCATCCCAAAAAACATGACACTGGGGAAGATGAGCCAGGTAATAAAAAGTAGATCATATGGATACACCTGCATCTACATTTCAGAAGTGATTTTGTGCATATTTTGTATAATAGCAACCATATAAGTAATACATACTTAATTTTTAAATTTAGGTTAATAAATGTTTTTTTTATAATGCAGAACTTCTCAGTTTGTCCAGAGGTTGGTACAGTAGCAAAAATGTTACCCATGTGAAAGTACAGTTTCTTAACTAATATATCGCATAATTTAAAGGTCTGACTTAAATAATTACCTGAGTGAGCATAATAAAGTGCCATGTAAATAAATGCATTTAAATACAGTTAAGATTAGAAAAGAAAAACTCATGAGATATATGCTCATTGACAAAAAAACAGACAGTCCTGGGAAAGCCTTGCTCTGCTTGGGCAAGCATTATCCTGCTGCAATAAGCAACTTGGAAGCCTGCCATAAGATCAAAAGATCAGGATATCCTGCACAGATCACTGAACTGTTAGTGTCCCTCATAGTAGTACTAGAGTATGTGATGTGATCATATGAGATTGATACTAAAGGCAATATGGTTCCGGTCCATAGCAGTCCAGGTTTCTCACAACTGCAGACAAAGGCTAGTTACGGGAGCTAGTTGCAGGAGCTGCTCGTGCTTGGTGGCAGATCAAATTATCCTCTCTACTGGTGGTCTGTTTGTGCCGGCCAGTTCATCCGTTTGTGCGAAACAACCATCATGCTTCTGTCACGCACCCATGTCTGGCAGTAAAATGTCATTGACAAAGAGGTACATTGCCCACAGGTAGTCTCAAAAAGCTTCTTTATAGGATAGCATTCAGTCTTCCTTACCTTTTAATATTCTGGTTCTTTTAAAAATGTATTTTGATTTAATTATGTGAGTTAGTGATTAGGTCAGTTGTTCACAAAGTTCACATCCTTGCTTGTGAACAACTGAGTGTTTCAGGCATGCTCATGACACCCAGTTTTTTGTTGTCTATGTCCCTCTTTTGGAACGTGTTGCAAAATTCAACAAACTCCAAATGAATGAATATTTGCAAAAAAACAGTTTTTTGCAAAACAAAAAAGTTTATCCGTTTGAACATTAAATATCTTGTTTTGTTTTTGTAGTGAATTCAATTGAATATGGGTTGAAAAGGATTTGCAAATCATCATATTCTGTTTTTAATATGTTCTACACCACGTCCCAACTTTACTACTCATTCCTGTATCCGACAAGTCATTAATATAATATGCTTACAGGCATAACTGTAATAGCATTTGAAGCTTGTAAATACTAGATGACCATCAGCAGAAGCTAAATATTTAGAAGGTTGGATCATGATTAAAACACAGGACTAGAACAGTCCAATACATAATGACAGTACTTGCTGACTGAGAAAAGTTCCTTGTGACACAAAGAGAGTATTGAGATAGCTTAAATTCAAACTACGACATGAAGCTATTGTTAATTAATTATTCATTCATTCATTTTCTTATCCGTTGGTCAGGGTTGCACAGAAAGCTGGTTCCTAGTTGGTGGCACAGGGTGTGCGGCAGAAACGACCCTTGATAAGGTGCCACTTGATCATGGGGCACACACTCACATCAATACAATCACAGACAAAGGATTTGATTACCATTATATCAGAGAAAGCTTGGATAAAGCATTGTGCATAATAAGTGTACCTGTATTTTAATTCTTAGTTTCTGAAGCAGGCCAATGAGTTCCTCCAGATCCTTGAGGCCTTGCTTGGCCATTTGTGTGACAGCTGCAGTCTTCTGTTTGGTCAGAGTGTTGATTAGAGGAAGAAGATCACGCAGCTCTCCTTTCTGCTCAATGAACTTATATAGTATCTGCAACTTAATAATGACACACAATGAACATGACAATAAAATTATATTAGTTCTGCTTTCTTCATGTTTAAGTATGTTTAAGGGCACCTATAAAGGCAGTCAATAAACTTGATTGATTAATTAATTAATTGAAAAAAGATATTATTTTGTACTACGTTCCTCAATGTTTCAGGCAACTGTTATTATTTTTGTCAGAAATTAGATTGAATTTTAGATAGTATCATTTGTTGTTGAGCATGACCCATGTAATTTGTGAAGTTTGCACATAGATGATAGTAAAACTATGTTAAACATGACATTTTCCTAACAACAGAAGTACAGCTCTGATTTTGATGTACCCAGTGAATCCAGAAATGCCTTTGTCCTCAAATTTTTTAATTACAAGACTTGCCCAGCCTTTTACTCAGGAGGATTTACAAAACAGACTTGAAGACACAGCCAGAGACTGTGAAAAAAACAGTACAGATTATATGATGCATTTGGAAATACCACATAAGAGCACAAATGGCCATGTAGCACTCAAGCAGCTCAGCAGCTAACAGGGGTAGCTACCAGCTAACAATAATTAACATACTTGACTCATGCTTGAGGAAACAGAAAATAATATAGCAATGACATCAAGGAGGCCAACCAACAGTTAAGAAATTAAGTTGGTGTAAGGGGTGACGTCTCTGGAAAGTTCATTTTACTGTACTACTGTGTTAAATGCATTACCTATACATGTGTTTTGAGTATTTTCTGGCTACCTGACTCATGCAGCTCTAAACATACATAGATTATGACTCTTAGTCTCTCTGCTCAGGGTCTCAGGGCCTCTCATATCTAACCTAGGAAAACACAGAGACATGAGCATGACCTGGACAGGATACAAGTATATCACATGACCAGCAAGGATCACTGTTGCAGCAGTAGTGGATAATCCTGCTACTCCACTCATCTCAGTCAGGCACAGCTAGTCGCATCTGCATGGGACACTTCCCTTACTGGAAGGCACCACCAAGATTTAAATCCGTGTTGTTGTGGTAGTAGCCTACTGTATTGGATCACTGCGCCACCTGAGCACCCATGTTGATAACATTAATTAAAGCCCTAAGTCTATAATGAACCCATCTGTACAAAAAGCTTTCATTCAGACCTCTCCTTTAACGCACACATATATTAACATTACTAGATGCATACATATAGTAACATTTCTTCTGACCACATAATACTGTAATATTGCCAAGCTTACACAATAAATGAATGATACCTTCTTTCCTAGATGCTGAGAAAGTGGCCATGCTTTTCTATTGTCTTGATGATGAATTACTGCAGTTCTCTAATTCCTATATACTATTATCAACTCTATAAGCAAACTCCAGTTACTTCAGACTGCAGAAGCTTGAATGCCAACGAGACATAAATACTTATTTGGTAATATTAGTCCAAGTCAATTCATGGTTACCTGTTAAATGTGCAGCTGTTACCTGAACTGTTCTTCCAGCACCCGTTTCAGCCCTCACACCTCTACTCAGAGCACACTGAAGGATTATAACTACCTCTACCTCCTCCTATAAGCTGAGGATGCCATGCCACCAAAACAGGCACTAGCCAGATAGCGTGAACGGCTGTTTATATTGGTACAGTGACTGCATTTATACTGGCAGAATTCATGCCAAGAGAATCGTCTTCTCTACTCCATCATATTTTCAACTTTATTACAATTATGTTGTATTACAGTAATCTTTTAAATTTGGAGCTACGAGGTGACAGAATTAACTGCTTGCACCACCGTGCAACACCCATTACATTTATTGTTTATTTAACTGAAATCTTACATAAAACTTCTAGGCTGACCCAAAGTTAGTGCCCCTTATTGAGTTTGGGCCTTACAGAATTTTGTTCTTCATCACAGAGCTTGGGCTTTGGGCTTTCAGATAATGCTTTATTTGAAATACAAAGCTCGATTGATATAGCACTTTTTCCTATTTAAAAAGCACTTCATAAAATGGTCTGACTTGAAACAGTGGAGGTTGGAGGGGATAATTCCATGGCGCTGCAAAAGTGATTGCTGATGGGATTTTCTCAGTGTTAAACCTCCTCCTCAATCAAAATTTGAGAAAAAACAGCATTAATAGACGAATAGCAAATTTTACTTATTTACATTTCTAAATCTTTAAAACTAGTATTACTACTACTCAAAGAAAACCAGGTTCATAAACTGTCAATCAGAATTGCTGAAATCCTGAATAACACTGTCTGTAATATAAGATTCTGTTTCTTTGCTGCAACTTACACTGTAATTAGATAAGGACAGCTTGCAGAACTTGGCTTCCACTTCACGCTTTGTCGATTTCTCGCTCTGTGTTAATAAGGAGAGACAGAGGAACACTGAAAGGTTGAAATATATTTTGCCTAAAAAGGAACCTGAAATGTTAACAAATCAATTAAATCCAGACACTCTTAACTGAGATAATTTAAAGTATACACGTTATTGCTTCAGCTATGTCATGACCTTGACTTCTGAATGGCGCTTGTTTTTTTACAAATAATGAATACAACTGAGTAATGGAAAAACACAGCATGCTATTGAGGTCACAAGAAATATTATTACGAAAATCTGAAGTAAATATGAAAAAACATTTTCCAGTGACTTTGCAAAATTTACTGGCAGTCCATCCCAAGTAAATAAAAAATGAGCTAAGGGGTAGGTGTATGTGTGTGTCCGAGTTTACCATGGAATCACACAGTATACTGGAAGCCTGGTTAAGTTTGTCTTCTGGCACTCCACTGTGCAGCAGAATGGCTCGCAGCAAGCTGGTGTGGTTTAGGTAAAGTGTGTAGTTCCTCTCCTGTGATACAAATTATGAATGTTACTACACAATATATAATTTAACACACAAACACTCAGTTGGTTAACCATCATTTTCTTGAGATTCTCTCTTTTGATTAAAGGTGAACACGTTTTCTTTAATTATTGCGATGTTTGTTTGTTTGGTTTATTTAACGTCACTATCGGCATCAATTGGCAGCACGATGGCTTGGTGGGTAGCACCGCTGCTTCACAACAAGAAGGTCCTGCGTTCGAATCACAGGGTGAAGCGGCCTGGAGTCTACACTTTCTCCTTGTGTCTGCATGGGTTTACTCCAGGTACTCTGGTGTTCTCACACAGTATAAATACATGCGTGTTAGGTTGTTTGGTCACTTTAAATACACACAAAGACAAACACACACAAACAAACACAGACAAACAAACACAGACAAACAAACACAGACAAACACACACACACAAGGTTGCTCTGCATAAAGATGATATGCAATAAGAAGATTGCTAACACTTTGAAAGTGGGATGCAGCACGGTGGCCAAGACCATACAGCAGTTTAACAGAACAGGTTCCACCTAGAACAGGCCTCGCCATGGTCAACCAAAGAAGTTAAGTGTATGTGCTCAGCCTTCTATCCAGAGGTTGGCTTTAGACATAAAGTGTGCTGTCAGCATTGTTGCAGAGGTTAAAGGGTTGGGAGGGTCAGACTGTCAGTGCTCAGAGCATACACCACACACTGTATCAAACTGGTCTACAAGGTTGTTGTCTACAACAGTTTGCTGAAGAAAAGCAGACTAAGAACATGGATTAGTGGAATGGCCTGTGGTCTAAAGAGACCAAGATATAATTATTTGGTTCAAGTGTGTGTGGCAGAAACCAGGTGAAGAGTACAAGTACAAGAGTGTCCTGCCTACAAGTGGTGCATAGAGGTGAGATTTTCATGGTTTGGGGCGGCATGAGTGCTGTAAGCTATGGGGAGCTACAGTTCATTAAGAGAACCATGAATGAAAACATGTACGGGGACATACTGAAGCAGAGCATGCCCCCCCCTCCCTTAAAAAATTGTGCCACAGGGCAGTATTCTAACATGATAATGACCACAAACACACCTCCAAGATGACCACTGCTGTGTCTTCAGACCTAAACCCTATTGAGCATTTGTGGTTCATTCTCTAAAGGAAGGTGGAGAAGTGTCTCTAACATCCACTAGCTCTGTGATGTTGTCATGGAGCAGTGCAAGAAGATTCTATTGGCAGCCTGTAAAGCTTTAGTAAACTTGAAGCCCAAGAGAGTTAATGCAGTTCCGAAAATTAATGTGTCACTTTCAGGCCATTTTCACTTAGGGGTATACTCACTTTTGTTGCCTGCAGTTTAGACATCGTGTCGAGTTATTTTAAGGGGGCAGCAAATGTACACTGTTATACAAGCTATAGACTGATTACCGAATTGTATCGAAATCATATCTTCAATGCTGTCCCATAAAAATATAAAATAAAATATTTACAAAAAAGTTAAGGGTGTATTCACCTTTGTGGAATACTGTATATATAGAAACACTTGTCAATGTTAATCAGTTAACCTAATGCATGTCTTTGAAGTGTGGGAGGAAACTGATGTACCCAGAGTATACCCACACAGACACAGTGAGGACATACAGACACACACAGAAAGGACCCAGGCCACTCCACGCTGGGTAACAACATCAGACTACTGTATATTATATTTGGCATTTATGTGGCATTTGCATGCAGTGTTCTTGTGGAGAAAAAAAAAACATGAAATTTACATTACAGTAGCATAAAAATACTTTGTGACCATGATCATGTCAAGTCAATGTCCCTCAACATCCTATTTAACAGAATGTAGTGCACACACATACATATGCACTCACACAGCAACATATGAACTGCACACAAAAATTAGGGAATATTTAATTATTTTTCATAATTTCTGTGAGCAGTACACACACACACACACACACACACACACACACACACACACACACGTGTATATATATATATATAGATGGGCTGATGATTCATGCTTGCTTTCAGTACCTGTAGAACGGTGAACTCCTGGATGACTTCAGAGATGGTGTAAATGGTCTCAGCATCAGGAAGCAAGTTGCCCGTCACAGGTACCACAACATCAAAAGCACACTCAAGAAGCTCTCTAGGATGAGCCCTGTCAAGCTTCCTCGGTCTGAACACACGTTCAATACTGTACCTGATAAGAATTAACAAAAATCATTGAATATTCTGACATTAGTCATAATCATAATTGGTCTTAGAGTATTAGAGGTCAGCAAATCCTTGACAAATTCTATGAAATGTTACACCACCTCTTAATTTTATTATAATTTGATAGATTTGCATAAATAAACATATTAATAAATCATACCTTTTGATGTGTGAAATGCCATTTCTAGCTACATATCTAGCAAATGACACCTGGTAAAAAGGAGAAATTGGCAAGGAATTAAGAACTAAGAGAAAATAGGAATTGCAAGTGTAGAAGTAGAAGGTAGTTGTTCTGTAAATTTCTTGTGGAGCTCTCACCCGCAGGTCATATGGAAGGCTGACCAGCATGCCACTATGGTCCATAAAGCA
This sequence comes from Parotocinclus haroldoi, assembly GCA_034779995.1. Taxonomy (NCBI): domain Eukaryota; kingdom Metazoa; phylum Chordata; class Actinopteri; order Siluriformes; family Loricariidae; genus Parotocinclus; species Parotocinclus haroldoi. The sequence goes on from JAUZST010014999.1 coordinate 22,495, forward strand.
GGCCAGCTCACAGCCTTCATATAGCTTCCTGTTTCTGGGCAAAAGAAGTGGAGTTTGTAGTCGTATTGCCCCTAAGAATAAAAAAAAATCTATTAATTAAAAACATTTAGGTTAGGGTTGGGTTAAACTCACAAAATCACAGGGGAACAGGGGTAAAACAAAGACAAGCAGAAGTAACAACAAATGTAACAAGACATCAAAAAGATTTTTCCTCCATAAAAAGATGAAGGTGAATAATATTTGGGTAATAGGGTCCCAACACTGATTACAAAAAGTTCAAAGCAAAGGCAGTTATACAGGCCTGGCAAATCATTAAATTTAAAAACATTTGCCTATAATTGATATTAGACTATTGTTTCAGGGGGGAAAAATAGCAAGACACTACATTTCCTAGAACACCCCGTTGAGGAATACTTATTATTTCTAGGAAAAAAAAAAGTTTACTTGATTCATTGTCCCAGAAAACTTTCCAAAAGTGCAACAAGTGAGGCTGATATGATGCAATAAATCCCTCATACAGGGAATCCTTTTTAAACCTCATTATACATAGGAAAGTATGCAAGCCATCAAAATCTGATACAATCAAAACCAAACACCTTAATCAGCCAAGTTTCATCTGTCATAAAATAACATAGAAACCATAAATTCCCAAAAAAGCTGTATAATATACCATAAAAAATAAGTTATATTTACCCATTTTAATGAGCTCTAAAGCAGACATTTTCCTTCATGTGTTATCTATTGGCACTAGTGAGGTCTAATCACTTTTGATTACTCATTACACATCAGTCGGTCAGTGACCAGACAAGGCCGGCTATCGGCATGATTGTCCATAACTGATTGACCGATCAAGGACTTCCCGCTGAGGAGGTCCACGCCAAGGTTGTATTAATATAAACGTAACTATTTCAGTTAACATCTAAGCCACCCAAGGAGGATGGATCCCAAGGTTTCTTCCTTCTGCATTCATTCAGTTTCTTTCTTTCCACTGACGCCCTAGGCTGGCTAAACATTGGCATTCCTACAACCCTAACTATTATTAACCAAATTGAAAAAATCAATTCGACATTCAGTTCATATTTGAATGCAGCTTTAAACACACTGCGTCATAAAACAACCAGTCCCTACATAATGCATCACTAATGAGGGACTAGGGATCTATTGTGGTCACAGCGAACTGTTTAGGCCATAGCTGTACTGCACACTGAGCAAATAAAACAACAATCACACTGTTTGCAGTATGCAAGGACAAAGTAAGCTGTGGAGGCACAATTCAACTCAGCATTTGAAACAACAAATGTAATAAGAACATTTAAAGCAACATCACCCCACTAAATATGCACTTCATTTTGTGTGTGTGAGAAGTGAAAAGAAAAGGTTTGTCCTAAAACTCAAAGCACATATTTATACTAAGATGCTTTTAAATGAATAACTTAAAAATATTTCTGTATGATGTCATTTATGATTTGAAAAAGTCATTTTTATCACAAAAATTCAGCCATTAAAATTGCAATCGATGCATCTCTACTAACACTTTTACTTTTGATAACAGATTCCGAAATGGCCCTCAAGCTCAAGGTGAATCTGCTTTTATCCAGGATGAGTGAACAAGAGTGATATTTGCCACACAACCCCGTAATAAACCAAATACATTTCTTATACGTTTGCATTCAGCCTGTCAAAAATCATTTGAAACAAGCACTGCTAATGTACCGCAGGCAGAGGTTAGAAAAGCTAACCTGAAGCATTTGAAAGCGAAAACATCACCTGCACAATTGTTTTTTTTTTTATTTCAGTCATACCTAAGTCACACTGGTATGTATGTGGTATGTAGTGGTAAGACTCTTCACTACTGAGGTCACAGCACTACAAAGCTGCCAGCAGTGGTCTCTTAAGCAAAGCCCTTCATTCTCAATTCCCTGTCTGTATCTCATAAGGCTTAATCTGTTCTAAATCATAACAGTCTAAAAACAGACAAATTGCAGTAAATATATGATGCCAGACCAACATCCTTTCCTTCAGGTTGCCAGACCCTGGTGGGTTAGCCTAGTGGGTTAGTCCGTGACACAAGTAGGTACATTTAAAGTCCACTTGCGCAATATTAACTACACTCTTGTTCAGCTGCACTAGCAGTCAGTTTATTTATATAACCATGGCTCCAGACTAACACCGTCCCGTCGTCAATAAAAATAGCCCATGTCTGTCAGTAGACAGCTTGTTCAACGATATGCGCTCTTTGATTGCCATGGGAACGGCGCTGGCTAAACTGTGGGCTTACCTATAACAGAGACTTTTTAACACAGTTTTACAGAACGCATGATTGAGTATGTTTTCAAAGATGTCGTAAAATATATCACATCAGTGCTTCGGAAAAGACACACAAATAAATGCAATAATAATGCTGCATTTAAAAAAAAACTGTAAAAAATATAAAGGGGCAGCCATTTTCCGTTCAGGCAGCTAACAGAACGTTTCGGGGAGGTTCTAGGACAGTTTTGAAAAATGTTTATAGAGCCCTGTTTATCAGTAGAAATTGTCACAATTCAGTTTTTCAAAAGCCAAGCACAGATGACAAATGTGTAGCCAAATGGAAGGGTGGTAGAGAAACACACGTGTTGAAATAACAAAACCACTTGAACTGGAAACCATTCATCTGAAAGAGACTACACAATAGCATACGTTCTTAAAATGTTTCAGCTAAATATGATAGAAAAATGTTCAGAATTTTATTTAACAATGCAGCCCTCAAAAATATGGTTAAACCTTTCAGATCAGTGTTGAATTATGACAATTTGTAGTTAAAGCAAAGAGGACATTCACAAACATAGTAGAAGACAATTTGTATAGAAAAAAGCAGTACAGTGATGGTTTCGGGGGGTGCAGGCAAATGAATAAGGCATGCTTGAACACTGCTTTTAAAGGGGATTCAGGTGTTTTGTTTTGTTTTTCCTCAGACAGCTAGATAAGGTTTCAAGAGACATTTATGCAGAGAGGCAGTTTTGTGAAAGATGTTAAATGCAATAAATGCTGTTATACAGTACAAATTCAATGTCACTTGAAATAATCCCACTTTAAATGTGATTTGTTGCTTTATTTTGTCTTGTTCAAATAAAAAGTTTTAGGTTTCCAAATAAATTCCAGTGCAGTATGGATGTAAAAGTTGTGTACTTGTGTCAAATGTTTTTAAGGTAGTTATTCAATAAATGGTGCTGCTTAAAAGTACCAGATGTAGGTAAAGCAGGTAAATAAGGTAAAGTACAACACAACAAAGAGACATACCATGTTTTTTGAAGACCTTTGTGACTGTCTCATGTACGTACTGCTGCAGTTTCGAACTGCTGAAATTAAAATTGCCCTAGGATGAAGAAAAACAAAGGGTTAAAAATCATAGACATAAGATCAAACACCTGCATCATTTGGACCAGACTATAAGAGGTGAAGGTCAGTGCACACCGACATCTAGGGGTGAGCAGAAACAATGGCATGTTCACCTCAAATTCAATACAGGTCTGCACAGTTTAACCTCCAACCATCCAACATTAGTTAGCTGTAACAGTCATGGTCTGAAAGTATTAAAATAGGAAATAAAAATCTATCTTATATAGGATAAATTTAAATGCGAATGACAGAAAACTAGTACAAACATATCCTGCTGACACCTGCTGACTGAAAAGAGAATCGCAGTCATGAAAGGCAACACGCCTCACACTGTTTTCGTTTATTATTTTAAGTTTGATCAATAAATTAAAATAAATAGAACACTGAATGAACTGCTGTGATTATGGTATGGATTATGGTTTGTCATTTATGGTGAAACTGTACAAACAGTGCGGTACTGTTATTTGCTACAATCTAGTATCTGCTTACTCAGATAACCGATAGAAGAAGAAAAACTATGATGCAAGTGCCAAGCCAGTAATACTATACATGGATAGGGAGTAGTGGTACCAAAAATATTCACATTTTTATCCATTAATTTGGAAACATACATTGTGGCTGCAATGTGTAGAGGTGTGTTTAGGTCTGGCTAAAAATATTAAATAAGCACTAGTTTTTAAGCTAGTTTGAAGCAGTGGCAATTATGGGTGTGCCATATTGTATCGTTTATGATAATACCGATATAATTCTTTAAACAATATAAAAGCTCCATTTCGTAAAATTCCGACTTCTTTATGTAAGGCCATAATGCATTTTACACAGAGTACAACCATTACTTGACTCATATGCAGAGCAACAGATATGGCACAAAGAGGTTCTGCAGTTTAGGAGTTTGTCCCAAAAAGGGGAGCCACTTGTGTGGAGGTGGTTTTGGTACAAAATATCAGAATGCTATGCTACAAGCTATGCAAAATGTCTGCAAAAACAAAGGCAGAAACACATGTAATCTGTTTCATCAGGTATTTTAAAGTATAAAACATATTATGTTGCTACTGGATGCTGTTGAAACATATCGCCAAATATACTGTTATCGCAAAAGTTCCCTAACATATTGCGATGATATTTTAAGGCCATATTGCCCAACCGTAGTGGCAATACTGTGAAAAAGATTCTGAATAAAGATTGCTATTAATGCAATACTGACTAAAGATTCAGACACATAACACCAGCACAATTTGACAAAATCAGATCCCTTGTGTTTCCATGATCTAAACAAAACCTTTTACTAGAGTATAAAAACTGAGCAGTAAAATGTAATGTGTGAAATGTTGCTGTTCAATGCTCAAAGAAAGCAGCAACACTAGCAAACGTCACCATCTTAAAGTGAAGCACGTGAAGCAGTAACACGACCGCCAAAAGATGCATTTCACAAGCGATGTTAAAACAGGGCCGCCTTTTAAAAGTAAATCCAAAGAGTCAACTCATGTTCAGAAAGGTCTGGCTGAATGCTGTGAAAAAGCTACTCCACATGACAAGAAATCAAATAGAAGCAAGGACATACAAATTATGTCTTACAAGTCTGTAAAAAAAAATGCAGTCAGCTACATTTGCCTGATTTTAAGAATTAATGTTTTATTGTAAAATATTTTGTTGTTTTCTTGTTATATTGCTTGCGTATGTTGACAGGATCACTATATTATATAATGATATATAACATGGTAAAATATTATATCCCTACTAGAGATGCACTGAGCGATTGCCGGAAACCTGAATCAGTTGGTTTTCAGTGTAATCAGTCTCATATAATAGTATATAGTATACTTTTGTGACACTGGCACAACCACAGCCACAGATGAACAGCACAAATCATTGAGAAACATTCATTCAGAATTAAGCTCGTGTGTGAACGGTGCATTACAAACATGGCTAAAGGGTCTCTACCCTACTGTTTAGCTTATTCTTGGGTTCTTGTGCACTTTTTCTCATACCAAGTACAAGTACTTGCATTTGGGTATTTGCCGATACAGAGTAACAATATGAGTATAAGAATATTACAGACTTACAGTTTACAGTTACAGTTTTATTTTGTGTTCCTTACTTTCTGACTATAACAAAACGAAATATACATCATGTGCTTACATCATTCAACTGTGCTAAACATTCACATGTGTGAGGGGCTCTGGCAAAACCCTCTCTTCTAGCCGAAATTCAAAATGATTTAATGCCTTACACAACATAAAAACTAGGGACTGAGACGATTACAAAACTAAAAAGAACTATTCGAATTGGATGTAAATTTAACAAGATTTGCATACCATAATTTGATAGGCTTTTTAGATTAACTTATTTATGTGGTTGGCTTTTAGCGCTTCTCAAATGGGACGTTTAAAAAATAAAAAGGTCAAACTGGGTCAATTTTCATTCTTGGGCTTTTTGTCTGAATGGATACTTTTCAAAAACATAGTTTAAAAGCAACCTTTTAGTTGGAATATCAATCTCATTTTTGTGAAATTAAGGTAAAATGTGTTTTTTATTCATTTTTCCCCAAAATCTCACATTTGATGAGATTTTTTTAGATGCTGTTTTTTAACTTTATTCGGCTCAATACCTGACCTGGTGAGAAACTGTTTCTGTATGAAGAAACTGCAGTCAGAACATGTCTAGTACACCTACCTCTAGAGTATCAGTATCACCTACCTCTAGAGGAGGCACATACTTAGAAACACAGAAACTCATGCCTTGGGTAGTTTCAGCGATGAGGTCAATCTACCTTGTGAATATTGATATCGTAGGTGTAGTCCATCACATGCAAGATGTTCTGAGAGAAGAGGTGGTTCACCATGGTGCGATAGGCCTTGCAACTGATGTCAGCCATAGTATGCTGCAGGACCTCATGAAGCTCTGACTCCTCCATCTGAGGAGGAGGGAGGAGGTCGCTCTTCAAAAGCTCCACAGCCGTGGGTCGAAAGGCCGGGTCATGACTCAGCAACCAGCTGATCACTTTTCTCTAAATTTCAAAACATTGAAGGAAATAAGTCCGGAGTGTTTTTTCTGGTACTGATTTAAACGAACACTTCAATGAAGACTGGTTTCAAAGCTCACCTGTGTTCCACTTTCATATTTACAAAAATCTTCAGGAAACTCAATTGATTCCTGCAAAGACAAGGCATCTGTTGCTTATTCTGGGCAGTACTTTATTTTAATATAAAAATACATTAGTCAGCAGTAAGGTAAAAGGTAGAGTAGCAATCTGTAATGATGTCACAGGGATATAATGTTCTTAAAATTTACAACAAGCAATAAAAGCAACTTTATATATATATATATACACACACACACACACACACACACATACACGCACACACACAGTATATATAAAAAACACTCAGACAGGATTGTTGAAAAACTTGCCATGCAGTTTTGTCTTAGACTGATAACAAGCAAATGACTACATGTGTGGTCTTATTAGAGACTGGGTCTTTCTACAAGAGTGCATAAAATTGCGTCACCTGCTTCCCTATAAAATGTTCTCAGAGACTACGTTTTGCCTCTATAACATATCTGTTCACAGCTGGGTCTGTAGATCCTCCATGCTCATAGTTTGCTGAAGCTGGAGTCCCAGCTGGTCCCATAAATTCTTGATTGGCGATAAATACTGGTGATCGGGCTGGACAAAGAGGTGTTGAAATGTGGAGGAGACATTACTGGGACACACTTGCTGTGTGTGGGTGAGCTTTATCCTACTGAGAAACGTCCGTTGGAAGCCCTTCAATTAGAAGCAACACATGGCTGCAGGATATCCTACACATATTGCTGATTTGTTAGTGACCCTCATATCACTACAACAAATGCAGGACTGAAGCGCTTACCAAAACGTTTCCATATTTGAAAACAAACAAAACCTGGATTTGTCACTTAAGTCGAAACTGCCCCATGGTAAGACACCCAATGGGCAACATTAAGAAATTTCTTTCTGAAAAGTAGCTGGAAATGGTCTCGGTAGAGACAGGGATTTATGGTGAAGGTGCCACCTGTGACTTGATGATTGACAACAAATCTGTGGGAACTGTTTGTGCTTGTCGGTGGATCACACGATCCTCTTTCTTGGTGATCTGTCTGGGCCATCTGGAGCCAATATACCATGTCTACCTGCCTGCAAAGTAATGGCACGCAGAGTTTGCAGCAATTTGACATGTCTATCTGGGTGATTTATTTATTTTTTGTCAATTTGTATATGTGCAGACTGATCCAAAGTGTTTAACTAAAACAAAAACATCTGTTTAGAGGTAAGCTAGACGAGGGACATTCTAAAAAGGCATGCCTATCCTACATTATAGCAGTTTAGTCTTACAACATGGCAAAAGTGAGTACAGCAACAAGGTCATTATCCAGCATGAGCCAGGTCTCTCTCAACAGGGTGCACTACAATGGCAGCAGGTGTTCTGGACTGATGACATTTTTGGCTTTAACAGAAGGTAATTTATCAGCAGAAGGCTGGGGAGTGCTACAGGGATCAATTACTACATTCAAAGTGAAGGATACTGAAGGTTCCCTATAGGTTTGGGGCTGTATTCCTGTAAAAGGCCTTAGTGATTTGGTCAAAAGTAATGGTCCCCTCACTGTAGATAAGTACAGGCAAACGCTTATCCATCATGCAGCTCCATAAAGCATATGATAGGCCCCAAATTCATTCTCTGGCATGACAATGACCCCAAACAGATGGGGGAAAACACACAACACAAAGAAGAACAAGCAGTCCTAAAGCAGATGGTATGGTCGCCACAGAGCCCTGAGCTCAACATCATGCAGTCTGTCTGGGGTTACATTTACATAAAAAGACAGAAGCAAGTGAGACAACCAAAGTCAGGAGAAATCTGGCAGGTTTTCTAAGAGGATTATAAATATCTGCTGAAAACATTACAAAAGTGGTATAGGTAAAACTGAAAAGTTTAAAAAAAGTTATTGATTTCTGAGCTTTCCTTTCGGCTAAAGTTAAAACATTATTGTTTTGTTACAAAATCAATATAAAATTTTTAGTTGTATTATTAATCAAGGTCTGAAAAATATTGTCTTTGCTTATTATGAGCCATATAAAGCTGTCATTTAGAGTAAATGCATGTTGATTTATTAACTTGACAGTCATTTATAAAATTAACAAAAACCTTCAATTTCACTCAAACACATACAGTAAATACAAAATCAGAGGAATCTGAATACTCCAGGTATTGAGGTAAGGGGTGAGGGAGACTGAGGCTATATCCAGAACCTGACCACCATCTTGAAAGCTGCCATACTGAGTCAAGGGTAAGTTTTTCCCAATATTAAAGTGGTCATGTAACATATCAAAGAAGAGCAGATTTGTCTCAAAAATGCTTGCTGATCAGATTTGTAATCTTGTAGATCTTGTGTGGTTCAAAAGTTATCAACTTTCAAAACTTTTGTTTTCCCCTCAAAGTCAAATTACGAGAAACCAAAACTGATAACGACAAAGAAACTTCAAATATTGTTGTAGCAGCCTTTGCAAAAAGTCCATGATGCAGTTCACCACTCACCCTGCATAAACACTCAAGTTCATAGCATTTAATATCCACAGATATGGGTGTTGTCCAAACTTCATATTATTCCTGCACCTAACAGTGCTACCTAGCACACCGTAGTGTCATGGTATAGATTCATTGGACAAACATGGTGCAGGGTCTTCCAATACACTGATTAATTCAATATAAATAATATAATACCACCACATCCTGATTTTCTGTGACTTTACTATGCGATATGGGTAAAAGTGTATTTCACTGTCGAGGTGGGAGCAGAGCATTATTTTACTCAGCCTCTCCCTTTCACACAAGCATGCAAACAAACACTGTGCTTTATGTGACAGTGCATTGCATTTGCAGTTGTAATTACGACACCAGTAGGTTTTTCAGAAGAGAGCACGGAACTGACAAATGTGCAAAAACCAAAAGGCTGTTCTTACTCTGTTCGTTTCCCTCCCCATAGTGTGAGAGCTTACTGCCACGAATAGACACCAATACTCAAACAAAAACTAATCTGAAACTGTCCAGCTATCCATTCATGTCTCTTGCACTGTGGAGTGCAGATATAGCACCCACAATTCACTTGAATGGTAATACGTGCCTATCATCATTGTATCTGTGCTCAACTGCTCTACTACGACAAGAAATCTGCATTCCTGTCTGGATCTAGATCATTTCAGTCTATATACTGAATACTCACCTTTCTGAGCTGGCTGAGAACAGAGATACGTTCAGAAGCTGTGGTCATTGGTCTGTAGGACATCTCAAACAAAATGATCCCCAAACTGAACAGATCAACTTTCTAGACACACAAAATGCAAAAATATAATTTGAATAGGAAAAAACTACTACCAATTTCAGAAAAAAAGCAAAGATTATGAGTTGTACCTGGTTGTAAGTGGCTCTAGTATTTCCTTGGACCTCTGGGCTGACATACAGTGCAGTGCCAACCATTCCGGTCAAGTTGCCTAGTTAATCAATTTATGAGAGTAGAAGTTATATGCATGTGTATAAGGACAGATGATAGAACTAATCTAGTCTGTTAATGATTCTGCCTTTACTGAGTCACCTTTCAGACTAAAAGTATCTTATTACTTGCTTTGAAATTGCTGGCATGGCATCCATAGATTTTAACAACCAGACAACATTATTATATCTCTTCACTAGTCCTGCTTCATTTTCCTCTTACAGGCACACAATTAAACCAATAACAGCCCTAGGTGAATGGATCTTTAGAATTCATTTATTTGGCAACACAGTAATAGGCATAAGATGGTAACTAAAACATAATAAATATGGAGCGGATTTGAAACTAATAAGATGGGACACAAACAAGTCGGTCGCAAAATTTGCACATCAGTACAGCAACACGATGAACATCCTGCTAAAAAGGTTGCATTTAAACAGTTAAATCCAGCAGTGATAACATAATACCCAACAAAATGATCAGAAACAAGTAGGACTAATGGACTACGTGGTCTATATTACTATTCTTTTATGGAGCTAGATTTTTATTAGTAATTCGATTTTTATCTTATTAAATTGTGATTATACTGTGATTATACAAATTATGATATAATTGTTTTGACCCCTCTAGTATATAACATCTATTGGACCTCCTGGTTCCAAGTATTACGTTTTTAGGATAAGGGAACCCAAATAATTGATTATCCTGTTCATGGCACACTAAAAGTGTATTTTTTTTATTTAAAATTGATAGTCCTACTAGTATTACTTTACCTGCTGGATCTGTTTTTAGGACTAGACCAGAATTACTGTCCTCCATCTCCAGTTTGCCTGAAGCCTATAAGAGACAAACGTGTGTTATGAAGAATCTTGAGCAATAGCTAAGGAAATAACACTGTTGGTGGAATGTGTTAATTTTTAAAACCCAGTCTTCCATACATACTAAAGGCTGCTAATTGCTCCATGTATATAAACAGGCATGTGCCGTTTATTACCTTCTGTAAAACTTGACATTGACCAAAATTGACCCAGACATTATCATAATCACATAATTTAACTATACTTTTATATTGTAAATATAAAAAGTATTTTCACAAGCATGCAAATGACACATACATGAGTCCAAGATACAGCAAAAACACGAGCAGAACTATCTAGACAACATTCCTAATGCCACCCCATTTTTAATTTACTGACATCTACAATAAGTACAGAAAATACTGTAATGTACTGTTGCAACCCTGTCTAAAGGAAAGCTGTAACTCTTATAAGGATGGTATGATGGATACTTCTGTTTGAAGAAAGTTAAAAATGCATTGATAGACAGTTTTACAAACAACACAGAAGATCATCCATATGAAAGAGACTCCATGTGTGCATGTGACCCACAAAAAAAAATATTTTTATGAGCAGTTTAGTTATAAGTTAAGAGAGAATATACAGCTAGTAAAAAGACAAAAAGGAGTACTACTTACAAAAGGACAAGCACATGAACTTACAAACGCCAATTAACAGCTTGTTGTTGGCATACTGTCTTTGAGAACATTTTAGAGCCATGTCTAGCAGTCAACAATCTCACACCAAGAGGTACACCACCCAAAAGTAGCATCGGAGAGCCTTTTTATAGGGCATTGGGGAAAGTATTTTTTGCCCTCTTGTGGCAAGCCCCAGTGTCCAGACCACACCTGTAATAATTTACATATCTGCCTGATACATAACTGCATGCCCAATTTTGCAGCAATCCAACATTTCGATCTTCTTATTATTTTTTGTCAGTAAGTATATATACACACACACAAATACTGGGTGAGTGCAGGACCTTGGGATGTGGGAAGAAACCCATGTAGACATGGGGAGTACATGCATTTCTTATAGAATTTAGCAAAATGCTTTCTTCTGATGCATCTTTCAGGAAGTTTGATCACATTGAGGCGGTGTGTAACTGTACATTTGAAAATGTGATGATGCCAAAATGCTCTGTAAACGTGCAACCATTACCCTGACATTTTTCCTCTATAACTTCCCTCCACACTATAAAATAGTTAAATAATCTGTCTTAATAATTAGTGGCTCATGTCAGACCTATGTGCTTCTGGTTGCTGGATTCAGAAATTAAAGAATGTTGCTTTCATAGCCATCATCTGATTTATGTAAATAAACATACTTTTAATTGTGTTTTATTTGTGCCTCTGTGTCACCATCATAGTTACACACCAGTAACCAAAAAGTCATGGTTGTCATCAAACGCTGCAACTGAAATAAAAAAAACTACATACAGATGGGAACAAGCTTCCATAGTGCTTCAAATCGTGCTCAACTAATTTGTAACAAGTGCCAGTAATACGAGAAACACAATGAGCTATACAGTTGATTCCAGTTACAGTCGATGGGACCACATCGGGACACGATCGTTTTGGTCCTAATAACCGGCTGGTCCGATTAAACAAACATGCCCTATGTTACAAGACGTGCTATAATTTATGTAACATATTAAATGTTTATTAAACCTTTATTGTGTGATTTACACGT
>JAUZST010015000.1:0-10385 GCA_034779995.1 Parotocinclus haroldoi
CTGGGTATTCATCCAATGTATTTTGGTTTCTTTTCCAAAAAGCATGACAGTAAATGCATTGGCTACTTTAACTGTGAACTGGCACCATGTCCAGAGTATATTACTATTGTGTGCAGGTAAATCCTGTATGGCACAAAAACTTTTGGTAACATGTGAAAATGAATTGCCCAACCAGAACACACAACTGTTTTTAATCATTTATAATATATAGTTAAAAAGCTCAGGTGCCACAGTGGTCTAATACACCAGTCCACCACCACAGGGGAACACGAGGACAGACATATCATTCCCCAAATCTATAACAGCAATCCCTATGAAGCCCTGCAATAGATTTTTGTCCTGTCCAGTGCACACTTGTGTATGTGCCACACTGCCCTGACCAGGAAAAAAGTTTGTACTTTGTACTTTGTACTTTGGTTACATGTACATGTGTCCATAATAGATGGTCGCATTGTTTCTGGGGGAGACAAAAAAATTTTAGGCCACTGTCTACCATCCCCTTCCCTTTTGCAGTAGTCATGTCTCATGAGATGAATTTGTTAAATATGTCATCCAAACACATGATGACTGAGAGGGTCTTTTGAAGATGTGGTTATAAAGGGCCAGCCACTGTCTGATTGATGGAGAGTGAGATGGCTCTGTCACTGGACCCCCATCCTCTTGCTCCCATTACCCTGCCAAGGGGCTATAGAAAGGGTAGACATACGGTTGAGGGAAGAGACGCAGAGAGTCAGACAGGGGTGGGGGTGAAACCCCACAGTAACTTATTGACAGCTCTGTCTCTTAGTGATTCCTGTGAAAAGAATAGGGCTTGCCCTAGAAAGAAAGATGCGGATATCACCACCAGGCTTCAACCCATAGCAGAGCCAAACATGGAAGTATGCCTCACACTGGGAGAGATTCCTTTTCTTGAAGCAGCTGTCATAAGTGGGTAAAATGACAGCTCTGATAACCATAAACATGGACTTCTACTGTCAAGGTTTATTGTTGTCACACAGATTTAACTTGGATTTGAGGAAAAGAAGGGAGCAATGCTATCAGCATACTCTATAATGTGTTTACTCAGATATCCAGTGAAGCTAATCATGGTACAAGTGCATTTTTGCTCTCCACCCTGCAATATTTTTTCTTGATCTTTCTGTCTACTTGGGGCTCTTGGGTCACTAGACAGTGGTAGAAACATTTCATTACAAAATAGCTTTCACGAAGAACTCTTGAGGTGTGTCTATAAAATTATATCCCACCACAGCTTACTCTGCTCTTGACTAATACAGAGCTTGTCAGAATTTTTTTTTTTGGTATACACAGTGGTGTGCTCTCAGGCTGGTCAGGACAGGTTCAGGTTTTTAATGCAACAGTAAGGAAGGATTAGCTTGAGCACATTTGAGAAGCCATATACAACAATTACCTGACCATAGCATTGAGGTGTAATGTTTGTTGTGTTTGCTTATATATACAGCATGTCTGCTTTTCTGTTATTGTATCCTACTGGAGCTTTGATTTTATAGCCACACTATCATTCATGAGATGTTTTTATATATTATCTGTTAGTATGTTAAAGACCACCAGTGTGAAAAATTAATTCTCTAAGCAAAACAAATGTGCATCATTGTTTTTTCCTTATTTTGTCTTGTTATACCGTTCCTTTTATGACACTCGGTCTAATCCAATAACCTTACATAATCTACAAATTTATGTTGGAGAATCCGATCGTCTGGTTGTTGAAGAATGAACAGAGAATGAAATCTGACTTCCTCTTCTTCCTGTTCTTCTTTACTTTGTTAGTAACCTCACCCTCCGTCTGTATGCACATTATCTGTTCCAGATTAGACCTTGTACCCACCCTCTGTCTTTCCTTATCCGTCCTTATATCAGTGCCTCATGGGGAATACGGTATTCAAACAAAGTTCACTGTCCAATACCAGACAGCTTTTACTCATTTATTACCTTTTCTTATTTCCTTTTTTACATTTTGATGGCCAAAGCTGATACAGGAGTGAAAATTCTGTGGAAGTCATTTAGGCAATTATAATTTCCATCATGAATTTGAATTTGTGCTGTTATCCTGCTCCAAGCGTTGATGAGAAATGAGACATTACAAGTTTACACAGGCCACCAGAGGAATGTGCTGGATTTATTTTGGTTGTGTTCTTTTAAAATGTTGATTTGGATCTTTTTGCGCTCTGGTGCAGGGTGATATATCTCCAAGTTAGCATGAATGAGGGTGTGTCATACATTACTAGTGCAGTCCATATATCCACAACTGAATGTGTAAGTATATCCAAGGTATTTTGCACAATTTTCCAGTTTCCAAGTTTTCTACTGAACACATTAGTGTTATGTGAAAAAAACAAATAAATATATAAAGAAAGAGAAGAAGCTTGGAGGTTGTAATTATTATTCTATACTTATTTTATTTCTTATATTAAGAAATGTAGAAATATATTAAGATTTCTTATATTATTAATTTCTTCTATTTATAGATTCATGCCCTACTGTCAACTGGTGTTTCCTTCTCTTTGCTTCTTTTCCGTTTCATTTCTTGATGTCTCTTTTGCTTTCTTTCATCAGAGGAGTCTGATTTAATCAAGTAGGTTCTCATTCTTTGTCTGCTATCCTTGTATTGAAAATTATAGCTCATCTTAAACTCCTGGTAGGCATAGTAGAGTCAATCTTGCAACATCTCCGTTTTTCCACCTTTTTATATTGCTTATGTATAAACAGTGATGTTTGTGAAGCTGATGTAATGTGTTGATGTGATTGTCTGAGTGCAGTTTGATGGCACCATCCTCCTCATTGCATTGCTAGCGATCTTCCTGATTGTTGGCTTGCTACTGATGTGGTGGTTCTGGCCTCTGTGTTGTACAGTGGTGAGTTTATGTGGAAACATAATGATCAACATCATGACAATTATTTTTTATCCAAGTCAATTATACTCTTGAATAATTTGAAAAACTCACTGGCTACTTTATTTGATACACTTGTTCTGCTCATTAACACAAACATCTAACCCATCTATCATGTGGCAACAACTAAATGCATTTATGCACGTATACATGATCAAGATGTCTTTCTAAAGTTCAAAATGAGCATCTAAGTGTGCAAGAAGGTTGATTTAAGAGGCTTTGGCGTGGTTGTTGGTGCTAGATGGAAGTGGTCTTTCAAAAACTGGGATTTTCATACACAGCCACTTCTGTTAGCTAAGAACAGGCAACTGTCTACAATTTGCACTGCCTCACCAAAATTAGACAATGGAAAACTGAAAAATCATTTCCTAGTCTGATGAGTCTCAATTTGTACTTCAGCATTAAGACGGTCATAATTTTGCACAAACAACATGAAAGCATGTAGTCTTCCCTGTATTAGTGGTTCAGGCATATGATGGTAGTGTAATTATGTGGGCGATATTTTCTTGGCAAAATCTGGGTTGCTTAATAACAGTTCAGCATTGTTGAAACGCCACGGTGTCCCTAAATATTGTTAAATAATGTTGCTGACCATGTCTATTCAGCCTAACACAGTGTACTCATCTTCTGAGAATTCACACAATTCACTAATGTCACAGAGCTCACATGATCTTAAAGTGGTTTCTTGAACATGATAATAAATTCACTGTATTGAAATGACCCCATGGTCACCAGATCTCAGTTCAACAGAGCACCCTTAGGATATGGTGGAATAGGATATTTGAATCATTGATGTGCAGCCAACACATCTGCAGCAATTGCATGATGATATCATGTTAAAATGAACCAAAAACTCTGAGGAATGCTTCCAGCACCTCTGTAAATATGTGACACAAAGAATATAGGCCATTCTGGATGCAAAAGTGGGTCAGAGCACTATTAAGGTAATTGAGTGAAAAGGTTATAAAATATAGTGGCCAGTGAGTGGAGATGAACTGAAGTTCTCAGTTTTATGACAATAAAAATTGAGGGGCAATAATTATTTGTTCCAGTGTATTGTAATGTCATTATTAGGGGCATACATTTCTTGAATACTATTGTATAATATGACAGCAATTTAGATTCACTAAGCCTTCAAATGTACAAATAGTTGTAGTTTATTGTGAGAGGAAGCCATACTGTGTTTCAAATCTTGTCAAATCTGGTACTTCTCTGAAGCCTTGTTTCCTAAAAAGGCGTCTAGGGTCTTTGTACTTGAAACAGGTTATAATTCTTAAGGACTTTACACACGATGGCGGGATTAGGTTAGTAAAGTGTCATATGTATAAAATGTAATTTTCATTTATGAACAGGTCATCAAAGAGCCACCTCCTCCCCCACCACCACAGCCTGTAAGTTCAGCTTCCACTAAGTTTTGCAACATTATACACAGTCCGAGAGCGCTAGTGAAAATGCTTGTTTGGATATTTGTGGAGGATTCATAGTGCAGCAGGATAGTGACTACAACCTCTGTATCTTTGCAGCAACTACTCAAAGAACAAAGAATATCAAGGAGACTTTACACTTTACAGTTTACAGTCACCCGACCTACACCCAATAAAACATTTTGGGGACACTTTCAGTAACATCACTGTTGATGAACTGCTGTTTAGAGAACTATGAAACCATGCTGAGATACCATGGATCATCTGATTTTGCACACATTTGTGGAGTCTGGTGCCACATCGAGTGCATGCTGTCATTTTAGCAAAAGAAGAACACATCAAATACACTTTATTAAATAAAACTTTTAAATAGAAGCATTTCCACTGATGGTCTCAAGACTTTTGCCCTCACTGTAGTTTTTAATGGAGAAGTTTATTTTGGTAAGACATTATATTATATACTTCCAAATATATACAACAAAATTCACAGCGCCCAGTGAACATTTACAATGTTAATGAGAAATAGTAGAACACCAGCATGGCCAAAAAGCTTAGAAGCACAACACAACAGAATGTGCAGAATGGCCCTCTTGTACTCCTTTTATTCCCAGAGGTCAAACAAGTGCTTTGTGGATGTGTTCTTAGTGGGTGCATCTGTGCTACTTAACACGAACTCCCACAACAGGGAACTCTGTCTCCTGAGTTCTAATGAGTGGAATGAGTGGAAGTTTGCCTTAAACTTATAATCACAATATGTGACTGTATTGTGTTAATTCTGATTTCTTAGTGACAGTGACCTAAGACCAAGTCTTTAAAAAAATATATTATTTGTAACAAGGCTGTAACAATAGATGGCTGGAAGATTTAGTTTTAATCTGTGTTAACAGACAACTATCTTGTTGTGTGTTTAGGAGTCTGATGATGAGAATGGGATGCCTAAGAAAAAATGGCCCACAGTGGATGCGTCATACTATGGTGGCAGAGGAGTTGGAGGCATAAAAAGAATGGAGGTAATTTTATTTTTTTTGGTTGGAAAACTCAAACACACGTCTCCTTTAGACAACTAAATGACTGCATCTATAATCTGATGTTCATTCAAAAGGAATGAAACATTGTTAGGAAATGAAACATTCTTGTAGATTTAAAAAACCTATGATTGACAAAGGACATAGACATGACATGCTAACCCAAAAGCAGAGCCAGCGAGGTTCTCTGTTAGCAGTAAAAAGGTTTAGCGCTTTGGATATAGTTGTCGAGTCACATTAACACATAAAATTTTGAAATGAAATATCCCCTAATTTTCGAGCAGTATAGTAGTAGCATTATACAATGCTCGCAAAAACTATGGGATATTTCATTTTCAAATTGAATGTATTAATGTGACTCGACAATATGAGAACACCATATCTAAAGCGCTAAACCTTTTTACTGAAAAATTTGTAAATACTCCAAAATGATCTCCCAGAGTTAAATATCCCCTAATTTTTGCGAGCAGTCTAGCAGCGTTAGCATTAGCGTTATTTAATACAATTTAGGTTTATAAAAACAAAACATGTTCTTAAGTTCCTATTTTTGCAATTTTTAGGTGCACTGGGGGGGAAAGGGTTCTACAGAGGAAGGGGCTAAGTTGGAGAAGCCTAAGAATGCAGTGATAAAGATGCCAGAACAGGAGTTTGAGACATATGATCCCAAACCCAGGAGGTCTACTGCACCCCAACATACCCAACAGAGGAGGTGGTACACTCCCATCAAGGTACAGCAATAACTTGGATTTTCTTTGCTTCACATACATTATATTCACATAAACATCACAATAACATGTTGCCATCATATCAGTTCATTCACTGAGGCATTAAATATACATTTTTGTCTTAGATATTCTTTCAAAGGAATCTAGCCTAATCTCTGTCCACTGTAGTCTATAGATGGGTACTATGGACAAGAATATTGACATTGAGACTACTTAACACAAAAACTGTTAATAATTAAGTTACTTACTAATAATTAAGTTCAGAGGAAGCTATAGACACCAATCAATCAATCAAATCAAACTTTCAAACACTGGAGCTAAAGAGTAAATTATTTTGATTCAAACCTGAAATGGGAGCGCTTGCACTTGCACTTTGACTAAAATTGTATGGTCAGCTTTGACTGAACACTATACTATACTATACTATACTATGCTATGCTATGCTATACTATACTATACTATAATCTAAAATAATATAATATAAATAATGCAGGAATATCACTGATTTAAAGCTAGTGGTGGTAGTAAAGTTACTGATACCGACTTATAGCATAGAGAGTACACATTTATTCCATTTATTTATGTATGTTTCTCAGGGAAAACTGGATGCTGTGTGGTCCCTCCTCTGCCATGGATATGACCAGGTGGCACTTATGAGGCCCCAGCCTGGAGATCAGGTATGAATGCTGTATATAAAGTATGTTTATGTATTTGTCACACCCTATAACAGATCCATTCCATTCTGAATCCCATTCGAACTGTCTCTAATATTATTGGCATAAATGTGACATGTGGTCTATGGCAATCAGACTGCTATGCCTTCATACCTTATAGGGTGCTTTACCAAGATTATATTTTCCAGCCTTATTTGATTGCCTTATCATGCTCACAAATGTGATTAGTTTAATTTATGTATTGGCTGTTACTGATGTTTGTATTTGTGTGTTATAAAAATAAAGAAGCTGATGTTTAATATGTCGGAGCTGCACAGCTGAAGTAGCTTTTGTAGCTCCCATACAGTAATTTCATCCCAACAGAAAAAACATACTGCATGACCTATTTTCTGTTTAGGTTTTACAGACAGATGCAAAAGTAGCCCAAACCATTATACTACGACTGCTGGGTTTCACTCTGTTTCTTTTCCAGCTATTGGAAAATAGCTAATCCTCAGAAATCTTCTTTGTTTATAAATTCTGCACACATGTTGTTAAGGTTACACTTTGGTAAATCCATGGTCTTTAAATACAGACTTTCAAACGCCACGTATTAATAGTTCAAATGTAGTACAATTTGTCATATTTTCTTCTCTTCACAAGTTTCTTCTCTGCAAAGTTTGGGTTAATCTCTCTTAATGTGGGAAATCAGTATTATTGTTTTTTATTTGAGGTATGATCAAAATAATGCACATGACTGCATATTTGTTGCTGTGACACTTAAAATGATTAAGTGTGGTTGCACACAGCACTTGTTCAGTGTTGAGATTGCTGGAATAGGGTGCATTTTTTCACTGGCTCAGGAGGAGTAAAAGCTAGCATTAAATTCCTTACACATGGCACATGTTTGAGCAACACAGATTCTACTTCAGGGCCATTACCATTATATTTCTGTGATGAGCATCTTTTGCAACATGCCACATTATTCTAGCAGAGCAGCCCGTGTCCTGGCAACACATCTGCGTAGCTGTGAAAGGCATCTTTCATGTGGGCTGGAGCACTGCAGTCCATACAGTCTGATTCTATTGAGTTGACCATCCTATTGCACCACTTTAACTGTGGATAGACTTATCCCATTTGGCCTGCGTTTATTAAACTGTGTTGCAGAATAGGCTGTTTGTGTGAGGGAGAGCATTGCCCAGCTGCTCTGTATACTCTGCATGAGCTTTGAAAGACGTTGGGAACGGCAGCAGATTCAGTAAAGGAGGGTGTTTGGCTGATAACAGCTGTAGCATTCAGACTGGTTCAAGCATGTTCACAGTGAGCTGTGTGTTTCATGCCCACCTGCAGGACAATACCATGTAAGCCCTGCTGGCACCAGTTGCAAATACCATAGTGAGTAGACACACAAACTTCCTGAAGTCTTAGACTCTCATTGTGGTTTTCATTTCTTTGTGATTTGCCCCTATATGTTATATTTATTCTTGTTGTCTTCTCCTATACTGTCAACTTAATTCAGGATTGCATAGCTAAGCTAGTGGTACAGTTTACAGGGGCTAACCCTAAGTATTTCTTTAATGAAACTACAAAATTGCTTGTTGAAGAAAGGTTTTAAAGTCTGAGTTAATTGAGTCTGGTAATCTGTAATAATGACAACAGAACAAAAAGCGAAGAAGAAGCACTCCCTATCCTAATCTACAAAATCTGAGTCAGGGTCACAGGAAAGCTAGCGACATCATAGTTCAATTTAACAATTTGGAGTGTAGTGTGAGCACATTTTCAGACATTCCACCAATGTTATATAAGGTCTCATAACCAAGGTTCTTGAAAATGGCCAAAAATGTCTTTTTCCAGCATGAAAACATGCCATGTGATCAGGGGTGCCCAAACTTTTGCACAATACTCTATGATCAGAAAGCTGAAAAAGACTCGTTAATTTCCATATAAAATATGAAATTTTAAAAACTTTACGCAATTTATGTGACTAAATATTTATGGGACATTTTTGTCTACAAAACTATGACTAAATAGTGAATGAATGTGCCAAACTGAACACATGTAGATCTTACTGTATGGTTGACTAAATAATACTGTGTGTATGAATATGTTGTAATTTTTAATGTCAGTACAACATAAATGGAAATACGTGTCAAAAAGCACATCTGTATTATTGTAATTTGAGATTTGTGTCATTTTGTTTAAGGGATAAACAGAGAAAATGCACTTGGTTAAAATTAATGGCCAACATTTAGGCCCGATGGATAACATATAATTCAAAGGCCATTTAGGTTAAACTTGTTGTCTAGAAGCTTCATCGCACACATTGTAATGCAAACGTGGGAGGGTTGTTTTATTACCCTGCGAAGAAAGGAGTTCTTGTCACAGAAATTTTGTGTTGGATCTTTATATGTGCTGTTGAATCTGAGTAACCTTGTATGGTCTGGATCTGCCCATTTACTGCTAAGACAAAGAAATCTGTGGAAGGAAGGGGCACCAGTTTGTTTTTTTGGTAATGACTCACTGGAATGTGAAAACAAAATGTTCCATACTAAGTAGCTGAATTACCCAGTAAATGCATGTGACCTAGCATTCCCTCTCATGCTTTTGGTTCTATGGGCCTTGAGTATCCTGAAACAGAAACTTGGTGGTCTGATTTAACACCGAATTAAACAGAGAGCCCTCTAATGTGACATGGGGCCAATGAGCAGGGTACAGCCCGAATTTTATTGTGCTTTTTCCATTGTTGAGCTGGTGTGGGGGTGATGTTGATTAATTCATGAGTGCCTGTCTGGGAGGGTAAAGTCATCACTTTGGCAGTCATGTGTGGTGAATGGGACAATTTGGTGAGCAGCAGAGCAACAGTCCTGCACCGGCGCAAGCATATGGGCCAAATGAGAATGGATGCCCATGAATACTGTGCAGATGTGCTGCAGAAAGAAGGAGAGAGAAGAAGAGGAAGGGGGCAGGGCAGTGGAGAGAAATCGGTCCATATGCTGTTTTAACTACTATGGATGTCCCCCAGCAGGCATCAACCTTCTGCAGCAGTTTAGCAGCAATTTCCGAAAAGACATGACAGTGCGCATCCAATATGCAAACCACCAATCACATAGTGTATTGCTGTACTAAGATGTCTACCTATTCATGATTACTGACTTTTGATCCTCTGACTATGGAAACTGAAGGATTTGAAGGAGAGTAATAATACTGAACTGCTACTAGAATTTCTTCTATAATAAACTGAGGTTTAAACACTGCAAGGTAACACTTTAACAGTGTTTAAGGTATAAACACTTTTAAATTGCGAAAACTGAGAATCTGGCCCTTGTAAAGTTATTAAGAGGAACTTAAGGGTGGGAGTATGGTGGTGCAATGGTTACGGTGCTGGACAACTGACTAGGTCTAAATTTCATATCCTATCACTGAAAAGTTGCCACATTTAGGCCCTTGAGCAATGTTACACTGCTTTGGTTGTATTACACCTTGCAAGACTGTAACAATCTGGATATGAACATCTGCCAAATGACAAAATGTACAATAATTACTACTACTAAAAAAGTATATAGATATATATAATAAAGTATATAGCTACCTTTAGCTACCTTTCCACACACACACACACACACACACACACACACACACACACATATATATA
>JAUZST010015001.1:0-10385 GCA_034779995.1 Parotocinclus haroldoi
CATACATACATACACACACACAGTATACATGCTGAGGTATAATCCAGATCTCTTTATCAGATTTCTTAATTTGATTTCTAATCAGAGTATAAATGCTGTTAAATAATCAGATAATAACAAAAATGTGACTATGATCGGATTATTAAGTGCATGTAAAAATGGAGTAATTCCAAGCAAGATCTAAATGACACAACTACACTCTGGCAGGTGTAGTTAAACTGGGTCAGGTTTCTGTGTGAGAAACACTTTCACACCGTATGGTGTAGCTTCCTTGAAAATTAGCAGAAATTAAAAAGATTAATATCAGAATCTGTATAGCTTGTAGAAAAGCACCAGCTGCTGTTGTACAGTTCCTGTGTGCCTGTCTGAACTCTAGGCTTGGCTGATAACATGGAGCTGGGTGATGTGCTTATAGAAACCTGTGGAGGACTAATGCCCAGGATCAGCAATGGAAAAAGCACAATTATTCTTCTCCAGATACACTCGCACTCCAGCAGCCAATCAGGGCCACATACTTACATGGAGACGCGCAAAAATTTGTTGCTTATTTATATGCTGAATTTACACATTTGAGCACCCGAAATAACTCATCTAAAAACATTAAACTGGGAAATGCAAGCAAGCCGAAAATGTCGCTTTTGACAAACGTGTAAAACACGTGCTCATGTATTCACTGCGTCACAAAGTCAGGTAGGATGGATTACTGGCGACTGAGAAAGATGGGTTTAAACAACTTCAGAATATCTTAGAATTAAGATATACTGTACAGTGCTAAAGTACCGCCAAATTACTGTTATCAATAAAATTCCAGAAAATATTTGTGTAGAAGTTGTTTAAACCCATCTTTACCAGTCGGAACTGCGATAGCCAAGTGGTTAAAGTACTGGACTTGATGGTCCAGGGTTCAAATCCCACCTCTGCCAACCTGCCACAGTTAGGTCCTTAAGCAAGGGCCTTAACCCACCAGTTGAATTGCTCTGGATAAGTACATGCACTTGATCGCTCATCGCCACAATGCACAGCATCACATTTTTGCATCATTTTACAAGTACAAATTTTAAAAAAGCTCACCATAAATAACTGTACTTCTGATTCCAAAAAAGCCAGTGCATCCCTTTCTAATTTTCACATTACCCGAGCAACAGCG
Organism: Parotocinclus haroldoi; assembly: GCA_034779995.1. Lineage (NCBI taxonomy): Eukaryota > Metazoa > Chordata > Actinopteri > Siluriformes > Loricariidae > Parotocinclus > Parotocinclus haroldoi. Next base: position 1,148 of record JAUZST010015001.1, read on the forward strand.
TATAAAATCATAGACAAGCTCATACTGTATAGCAAATGCCATAAAGACAATTGCAATTTCTGAGCGACACAAAAAAGCAAATCCTTAAGACTGCAGCATTATGAATATGCATCTGCAGTGTGCTTTTCAGGGAATATTAAAGAGACGCAGAGATTCTGCTAAGTATTAGTGAGTAAGCAGAAAACACGCAGACAAATATAATTTCTGGGACGGCTGCAATGTCCTGTCTGGCCAGCACTTATAACCTGAAAATTATTCACTTAATAGTTACCCTCGAGAACCATATTACAGCATGGTACTAGTTGTTCATGCAGTTCTGCCTTCTGGACTTCATGCTTGAGTAATGGATGACCCTGTATCCCTCTCAATCTCTGGCTGCCTGCCATCTGCTGCTGGTGTAACAGAAGGAATTCTGCATTGCTCAGAGACACCAGTCAAAGGGTCCTGGCATGTGACAGTCTTTTACTCGGAGTTAACTTCAGCCTTGTCAATTCACTTGTCATGAATAGTGGGAATTGAGATTAGCTGTAAGATCAGTATAAAAAAAAAGCATGTACACAGACACATCGCAAAACACGTTTCTGACAGACGACTTTAGACCTCCAGGAAGCAAGAGTGAAGCAGCCATTCTAGTGGAACCAGTACGTGCTTTGTGGAAAGGAATTCCTTAGACAAACCACACAGACAGAAAACACAACCAAGCACAAAAAGTGTACTGTACACTACAACTTGTCTCTGCACTTTTTCCAGTAGGATTTTACTTTATTTAATGAGAAAGAGGTTACGTGTGAATGCAACGATCAGAATCCCAGCCAGACTGACGCAGCAATTTAACGGGATCAGACCCGTTCCCAGAAAAATACTGTGAATGTTCATGTAGGAACAGAACCCATGTAATACCAGGAACAAGGATGATATTTTAGTCATTACATATCCCATGACACATTGACACTTTCTGAGTTGGCTGGTTTAGTGTTAGCACAGTGAAAAGACAAAGAAAGCCTAAAGTCAACAAAGGGGACCCTGGAGCAATTCAGAAGGGAGCATTTGACCATTCAAACAAATGACACAACACAGGACTCAGCAATTCTCTAGTCACCAGTGAACTGAAATGTAAGTAGACAAAACAGCTCAAAAACATGCTCCTGTAACTGGAACAATATTTGTATCAAATCTAACGGAAGGAAAAATTTTGATACATTATTAGGTCAAATATGAACAGACGCAGCCTGGTAAGCCAGAGTTTGAACCCTGAATATTACCAGTACATGTATAGTTATACTGTTCCAGATTCTGATGCAACAACTCTGGTGTGCAAAGGAGACAATGATCCATAGGCTCTGCAAACTGCAGGCCAGCCTCTTTCATCTCCCACTGCTGTCTCCCAGTCACAGCAGTAAACAATCATTCCAGTTCAGTACAAGAACACAAGTGAGGGAGGAGTAGAGTGAAACTCACACTGATAAGAATATATCACTTAGTGATTTAAACTGGATCTGGATCACAAAGTTAGCTAAAAATTGTTGCGTACATGTCATTGTTTAAACGGATAAGTTTAGATTAGATTTCACCTTCTGGATTTTTGATACTAAAATATTTATACAAACCCGTGAATAGCAGAGAATACTGATGTAACAAAGCCAACACTGGCAAGGAAGAAATTTTGATTTGTCACAGGCATGGTAGCAGCTTGCTTTAGTATTTAGTGCCAGTCTTCACAGCCACAATAAGTGTCTCGTTAGAATCAAAGCAATACGTGTCTTAGTGGAGCACATCAAGTCTAAACCAGTCCAAAAACTGGCACAGAATTTGGGGTTAATACTGAAAAACACCAATAACTGTACCACACAGTATCAGGAGATGCCCATGCCCCATTAAAGTAGGTCAGATGACACCCCTGAGGGGCTCCCAGTATCAATCCATAAACTAAAATTAGTTGAATGTATTTATATAGCATTTTGTTACAGCAACACAGTTGCAGGGCAGTGTCTAGACCCTGAATGGACAAACTAGAGGTGATAGTGGCAAAGAATTCTCAGAGACGCCCAAATGGGGAAACCATTTTCCTCTGGAGAACAGACAATTAGTTAAGATTCTTGAGAGTCCCGGTATAAAAATGGCAGTAGACATCAGTTGTTCTTTGTTGCATATTGTAAAAAAAAGACTATTACTATGATTATTATACACACACACACACACACACACACACACACACATGCATGCGTAGAACAGAAAGAAATTATTCACGCCATCAAAATAATATCTACTGAACAAACACCAGGCAGTCACAGAAGAATCTGTGTAAATATCCTCATCACATTTAATCCACTTGCCAATTAACATGGGATTTAAAAGGTATCTGAAATGCTCTAGGGTAAGCTTGCCAATCGCCATGTAAACAATGAAGTTGTATTATTGATGTACTGGAATGCGTCTGTCCTGCAGAAACATCACTTAGGACCATGATTCACTCTCTCATGCAATGAAGTTTACAGCCATAAACATAATTTAACAAACTAACATAATGGACAGGGTATTCCTTTCCATGTCCATTGTCTTAGCATCACTAGCCATCCAGTGCTAAAGGTGCACCACTGAAGGTTGTGACAAAACTGGTAGTGGGCTGACTGAGTCAAAGTCTAATTAACTGGCCAAACTAATAATTATGTGTAGTATGTACGGACCTCTGCTCTCAAGCATTTAACATAATATTTGTTTATTTATTTGATTTAAGTTGAAATTATCCATACATACTCTGATCAGAACACTTTAACATAATCAGTTAACCTAATGTATGACTTTGTAATGTGGGAGGAAAGCGTCTGGAGAAAACTTGCAAGCTCCACAGTACAGGCTCAGTACTGAAACCAGGATGCTGGAGTAGTGAGTTGACCGCACTGCTCACTGCACCACCATGGCACATTTGAAATAAAAGGAGTATGACGAGTACAATATAAGGAGTAAAAGGAGTAGGAGTTCCTTGTTAGCTGCAGGCTAGAGCTCTGTCTGTAAACACTTGTAGTACAATGTTTTCCCATTCTGCTGAACAGATGCAACAGTGCTGTTAAGTATTCAAGTGTTGCATGGATACTACAATCCTACATTACAATGCTAAGATGCTTCAAATGAGAATTACTATGAGAATTACTTTGGTTGTAAGGTGGGTGACCAGGATAGAAGTTGGGTTATTTGTTATGCCAAATGTGATGCTTCTGACAGCAAGGTTCATTCCCCCTGACATTTCTCATCATGCCTCGAATTGCTAATTCCACCAGATTAATATAAATAGTAACATCAAAAGCACCATCTTAAATACTCTAATTTACCATCTGCTACGATGCCAGTACCTTACAGTCAGGGATGACCTGTGCCAAAGCCTCCAAAAACATGACACCAAGTGACAACGGATCTGGCGGGACGAGACAGCAGACCAACAACAGTGCAATAGGGATATACTTGTACAACTTCAAATCAGAATAAGTCAGGACAGTATGGAAACCGCTATTTTTTTTAAAGCGTTTCTTAGATTTACTTTGACCTACATCAGGTCCCAGCAGGATCTAGTGTCTGGTGTTATTGAGTTATTGCTCATTTATACTAGCATGAGGGTGTCTGTTAAATGTTGTAAATGTATGCTAGCTAACTAATTATGAATAGGTACAAAAGCAGTATCCTCAATAGAACTCTTTTTGGAGTGAAGGTCAGCAGTTTGTCAAATACACATTACGTAAATTATTTAAATGTTTGAACACAATGTTCCTCAAAGAAAGATTAGAAGGGATTTGCATATTTTTACAGTGTAGCCTATAACATCATTAAACGATATAAGGAACAGAGGAACTTCAGTGGGCAAAGGGCAAGGACGCAAGTTTAAAGAAAACACCACATATAAACACACGGGCAAGGGATGCTTTGATAAATCTTTCTCAAAATCGTTATAATACAGAGTTATGATACAAAGCGCTTCCACTTAAAATGTTACTGTGCAAAAAAAGATGCCTAATGCTAACCACGTCCAGAAGCAGCGTCGACGTCTGCGGGTTCTAAGGCATCTGCAATAGACCACTGCACAGTGGAAACGTGTTGTGGTCAGACTGATCAATGTTGCATATCTTTTCTGGAAGATCTGCACATGGCATGCTTCAGAAAATGAAAGAATCCAGACTGTTAGCAGCAACACATTCAAAAGCCAGGGTCTGCCATGGTATGGGCTGTCAGTGACCTTGGCAAAGGTAATTAACACACTTTGATAGCAGCTTTAATGTATGAACAGCCAAGTATTTTCAGCAAGACATTAATGAACACATTACGAAGGCATGACTGCAGAAGAAGAGGGTACCGGTACTGGAGTGGACTGGCCTGCCCGCAGTCCTGACCTAGCCCCAACACTGCTTGTGCATCAGTAAGGGATTGTTGTCGCATTTTAAGGTGTGTTTGCAGGAAGAATGGGTCTCTTTTTAAGTATTGGTCTTTGAAAGGTTTCTTTCTTACAACTTTTAAAGACTTTTTCCCTGCCACTGTCTTGGCTTGATCAACATCAGATTGTCCTGTTAAGATAATGTTGTAAAGCTGCTTTGCTCCATTGTAAAAAGCACTATATAAATAAATATGACTTGTCTTGACTTGACAAAATAACACCTGAAACGCTAAATCGCTTGGTATCCTCTGTGCCAAAAGTGTTGTAAGAAGAAATGACAGCATTACAAAATGGGATATGCTTTACCTTCCCAACTGGTTTTTTTTTTAATGCAAGGCCTAAAATGCTAAAGAATGGATGTTTATTAACAAATAAAGTGAAGTTGACCAGACAAAACATGAAATATGACAGGGAACTGGGCTTGAATGAATACTCACATGAGGCGATCTGTACCGTGCCTAAGCATATTTGACCCCCACAGTACATTTTGTTTAACTGGTGTGATCACTCTAGTTCAATAGGACTCGGGGGGCCCTCTATGCTTGTAGTGTGACTGCTAACCACGCCCGAGTATGGCACACTCCATCAGCTGCCTACACAAAAATGCTCCAATACATGCAGCATAGACAGCCTAAATTGCTACGTTGCAAAAGAAATCATTCTTCAAGTCACGTGAGTGGGCTGTGTGTTAGCACACCCAAAACGACTCCAAAAAAGCCACAAAGTAAGCACAACCATAAATCCCGCTGCCTTAAGCATGCCTTATCACACAAAACTTCGTATCATAATAACATTAGCGTGCTCTGGCTAAAAACATTTAAGCTCAATGTGAGTACAGGCCACCGGGGGAGTGGGGAGCAATCATGCTCTGGCACGACACACGCTCAGAGTATGCCCCACGAGTCTCACCAGTGCTTTCCAGCCAGGCTGGGAGTCACAAGCATGCAGAACAAACAGCAAGAACAAACAGCAATGGACTGGCATACCGTCCAGAGCGCACCTACACCTGTTTCACGTGCTCGCCTCGACAATGACCAGTACAGGCAGGGATTAAACGTCAATTAAACAAATATACAAACAACCCAAAAATGCATATCCTGTTTTGCTTATTTGAGGAAGCCAAGATTGTGATGGTAATTAAAATAATGACTTGTGCAGCTTTAGTCACAATCAGCTAAATGACAGACTTGCATGTAAGCCGCAGACTGAAGGCAGACATGCAATGCTTTGCTCCTAATGAAAACACTAGTAACATGAACTAAGACCAGCGCGCAGCCGTGCAGGTACTGGGGCTGTGTACACGAGCACTAAATAACGCGAGGTCCCGAGGGAGCGGAGTACCAACAAGTCGAGCCTGTTCAGCCAAACCCTGATCTGACTCACCCGGAACTGTCATGACTTCGCTTTGAATTCAGCAGAGAACAAGCAAGTTATCCTGAGTGCTTCCACAGGGACTAACAGATGGATGGATGGCTATATGGATGAATGGATGGGTGACTATACTGACGTGGTTTGGCGTGGGTGTGTGGAGGGACGGCAATGAACTGATGATTTCCGGCTGTATCAATGAAAACGCTATAAATAAATAAATAAATCAGGCAAATAGCCAGATTTGCAACTCACTTAATGAAGCAGCGCGCCCCTTCAAACGTATATCCTTCTTCCCATCCAGTTGGTAAATCTAAAACGAGAGAGAGAAAAGCACATTAGCCGTTGTGTTCTGCTCTGTTCTAAGTCCATTTCACTATTGGTGCATAGTCTTGCACGCTAGCAGCTGGACAAGGCGAGCAACAGCTACGATCTAAACAGTGGCGGTTTTTTTCGCCGTAGCTGAGCGCCAGGCTTCTCCGAGCACGTATCGCATTGCAAATGGCATTTCTGTCAATTCTAGTCAATCTCGGCGAGTGCGGCTTCATACACGGATCCGACATGGCACTGAAACAATGGTGCCTGTTTAATTAGGGCAAGCAGTGGATATGAATTCGAGTACAGAGGGGGCATACGCGGGATAGAGTGCTCGTTAATGGGACGTGAGGGCTTTGCATATCAGGCATATCTGCAAATAAGAAGAACCTGATTGCTTTGACAATGCACGGGCTATTTAAGAGTCACTTTCAGAGTCGGCTGTCAATTGAAGACAAGGGTAAGATCGCTATTAAATGACTGCAACCCCTTCGAAGGTTCGCTGTGAAACCTGGCCGTGTATGGAACTAGTGACAGGAATGGCTGTAGCAAAAGCGTACTTTGGACCACAGTACCTGTGATTAGATGCAATTCGCCCAAACTGCTACAGCAGCCTCGGCGTTGTGGCACAGCTGCGGCTGCTGCAATATTCCGTCATGAGTTTTCTAGCTGTGATGCAAAAAAAAACAATGAAAACCAAATTACCTGGGGTTTTCCTGTGTCCTGTAACGGCCGCTTCTCCAGTGACGGGATGAAGCCAAGTCGTACTCTTTGCTTCTTCACTGTTAGGTTAAAAAGACATTTAGACAGTTTAATAAGAAATACTCGACCGCTAAAACGCGAGATGGGCTTTCCAGCAGAAATGTTACATCCCGGTCATATTTACTTGATAAAGAACACTCGTCCGTCCCGATTCACGCCGTAACTCCAACAAGAAGGTAAACCAGATAACCAGTCGGGGTTTAGATCCGCCGCCATGTCTAACGCTGAGCTGAAGCAGTGCAAAAGCTGCGCGCCTCCGCCGCGCTCGCGCGTGCACGTACGTCTCGGCGCAAGAGCTGAGCGCAGTCAGGCCTCTGGAGGGCGCGCGCACGCAACTCAAATTAACGTGTTACAAATGAGCCATCGTTTTCCATCTATTCTAAAAAAATATCTAAAAAAAAAAAAACACTAAGATTACATTTAGAGCAGAGGCGGTCCTAGGCTAGGTGATCAGCCGGGTACTGGGAAAACTGCGTTGAAATATTATTAAGATGGCAAAATTTCAAGCCATTTAAATGTCTCATACCAAACCCTTTGGCATATGCTGATGCACAAATTGCGAATACCTAGGGAGCATTTGCTATAACCCTTTTAACCTTCCTCACATTTTGCTGCTCATAGCTGTACTTTTACTGCATCATACACTTAATACATTATAAAACACTTAAAACACTCACACACTAATTTCACTATCTTTCTATTTTGCCTGTGGCCTCACCAAATAGCAAACATAGCCCTTATATCAACTGGTGGTAAATTAGGCTGATTTTGTAAACCTATCCTAGTTTAAAATGTTATGCTTAGGTATAAATCTGTCATGGTGCTGTGAAAAAGTATGGCTAACACAAAAGGTTGACGCTTGCTATTCTCACAAGGTAAGCAATTTGCAGATATCAGATGATATCATGTTTGTCCCCTAAGTTATTTCTGAAAAAATTAAGGCATTAATTATGATTAGCTGTTTGTATTTTGGATAATGGACTATCCAGATTTGGACTATAAATATCGCTTTAGCTCATACTAATAGAGTGAATATGACAGCAAACAGATTGTGTAGTCAGGCACATCATACTACAAAGAAAATACATTTTCGAAAACCCCCACAAAAAGTTGTTGATGCCTATCAGCCTAGAAAAGGTTACAAAGCCTATCTCCAGCTCTGTGGCGCCACCCTTCCAAAATAAAAAAAAAGATTGTCAAAATACTTCTCCCAGATCAAGGTGAAAGAAGCCATAAGGAGGCTTAGAGGAAAGTACAAAAATCGTCAGGTCTCTTTTTCCTTGTCTGAAGTCAGTGTCAGACATTTGGGGGGGGTTCCATGACAAGACTAGTAAGGCAGATACCACTGTTCACTAACAACAACATAAATATTCATCTTAAGTTTGAGGAGAAGCACTTAGATCATTCTTAACAATTCTGGAGTAATGCTATCTGAACAAACTGTTCTGTTCCCTATTACATCCGATAAAATACAGAACTGTGTTTCACAGGAAGACCCTTATAACAACATTTAAGCATGATGGTGGTGATGAATCATTCTCCTCTGTATCAGTGAATTCTATAGAAAAAAGTTGGACCATCTAAATATGAGCAAAGTTAAAGTAGCATTGGGTTATGGAGAAAGAACACTTTCTTTTTTTCAGCAGAAGAAATGAGCTTTAGAATGTAGTGTTGCGACTCCATGACTTCCAGGAAGTACTTACACCTGCTCCCAATGATTTCTGATGTATTCTGGATTTCAGAACACAAGCAGTAACATGTACCAGTGCAGTTTTAATTTTATTTCAAACAATTCACAAAAAACAAAAATCACTATCACTAGGTATCCATGAACTAGTAGTTACAGTATAGGTTCCCCTATTCAGTGGCTGATTCCAATAAATCTTTGTTACCATAATGAAAATGTTAAAGGCACCCATTTTTAAAAAATACTTCTCAAAGAAAAAAAACTAAGAGCAAGAATCAAAGACAAAAATATATCAGTTAAGTCAGTAAAATTACAGTGTAAGGTCCTGCTTCTAGCTTACAAATCCCTTAATGGTGTGGCTTTAGGCTAGTTTATTTAACACAACTTTTGCATCCGTATACCCAAAGTTGAACAAACAGGTCCTCTGACACTGTTCTCCTGGAGGTCCCGCAATACAACTGGTCACTGCCTGCAGCAGATCATTCAGTGTAATGCCCCCAAAACTCTGGAATGCCCTTTCTCAAGCCCTTTGACTCAGCTCTTTACTCTCTTTCTTCAATACTTAGCTTAAAACCCATTGGTTCTCTCAATACTTCTCTCAATACTTCCCTTCTACCACCCCCATAGACTTTTTTATTGTATGTGAAAATGGCTTATAAAGTGTCCTTGGGTACTAGAAAAGCACTATA
>JAUZST010015002.1:0-10384 GCA_034779995.1 Parotocinclus haroldoi
AATATATATTATAAATGGTTATTGTCTTAAGCAGTTATTGACAGCATAAAGTGTAATATTGAAAGCTGGATATACATTGAGACGGGGAAAAATCTGACGATTGACTGTGAGGCGAAGTCTTCCAAGCCCTTGCAATTTGTCTGGATGAAGGTAATATACAATATGTCAGAAGGACTGTTATGAAACCTGTAACAGTGTTTCTGTCTCTCTCTCTGTCCAATACCACTGTGCATCTCTTCTGTTTATGGGGATCAAAACAATTATAATTATTTCTGAATAAGGATCAATGCTAAAATTATTGTTATTTTACATGTAAAATCAAAAACTAGTAGTACACCATATAACAGGACGTACAAATTCTTAAACATTCTACATTTTTCAGTGTATTTGCTTATTCTTTATACATTTTTAGTGCTCGTTGCCCTTTAGTTCCACAATAATAGACTGTAGTTCATAGGTACCTAGTACCTGATCTGTGGTGATCTTGTTGGGGTCCTAACCATTAGAGACCAGAGTAAAGGGGACGAACAATGTAGGTAGAGAAACAGATGCACTACAGACTGTAATTGTAGAATTACAAGGAAAGTGACCACTAAAACTTAAACTGTGCTTTTTCTTCTTCACAGGGAAATGAAAGTATGTCCAACAATGCTACTGTGCACTTGTGGGCAGTAACCCCTGATCAGTCTGGTATATATACGTTGATTGTTCACACAGGAAATCAAAGTCATCCGCGAAATCAGAGGGATTTTGTGGTTAATGTGTACAACAGGACAACTATAAGTGAGTATTCAAAAAGAAGAATGAGTGAAACAGACGTTGGTCTGATAGGGTTTGTGGTGTTAATTACAGCTAGATAAATTCACAAGAACTGGTCCTATGCATGAACTTTCAGCTCACTTGTTTGAAATATTGTCACACCTATTTGCTGTGTTCTACACTCAGCTGCAAGTCACACACACACAGGGTTAACGGATACGTGATTTTGCTGCTTACAGGATGTGAAAGAACCTGTTATAAACAGTGTAAGCAGACCTGTCTCTCACACATGGTCTAAGAAGCTAAATGAACTGCAGATCAAATTTAGTATTTATTTCACTTAATACTTTTGTGCTGTTAATATATGTTTGTTACCTAGCAATGGCTGTATCATTGATCTTTTGTTTAACAGCAGGAGGATTATATATTTTATAGTAATATATTTTTAAAAGCCTAATTGACTGTTATGCACATTGATTTGTAGTTGCAGTAGTGTACAAGAGTCTGAGACCACTAGTGAAAATGCTTATATTTTGCATTTTTACATGATTTTACATGATTTTTACTGCTATGGAACTCATTCACACATGACGGTTCTTTTGTACAAGATGTTCTCTCCAGTCCTCATATTCAGAATTTAATTTACTCATCAGAAACATTAACGTTACATTAAAACTCAAAACAGCAAAACTAGAGTAAAAAAGAAGCTTAGTTGTAGTTGCCTCAAAGTACAGGTAGTGGGAAGGTAAACAAAGTACTTGACATTGGCAAATATATACCGACATGTCATAGTAAATAAAGACATCTTTATATAGATCCAAGTTTGATATTTATGACAGTGAAGGGTTTATGTTAGGAGAACTGGAGAGTGATTAAGACCTCAGTATATCACATTAGCAGTGAAGGCTGAATAGAATCAGCCTGACAAAGGAGACATACTGCTGATTTGTCAGAAATATGATATACCCTCTGTTTCTGACCTTTTTAATGAATGATTCATACACAATAGTGACCCGAAACACACCATAAAGCTTTGCAACAACTTGAAGATAAAGGCTATTTGACTGTCATGAACTTTTCATCACAATCACCAATTATAATAACACTAGTTATGTGTCAGGTGAATAAATAGAATACCAAGAATTTAGAAACACTAGTACGTGCTAGTTGTGTGAAGTATACAGGTCATGATGTGTTGAGCAAGTGTGTAGCACTTGTGAAATTATGAGGAAAAAAAGCATAACTATGAGGAAAAAAAGCATAACTATAGCATAACTAAATCTGAAAGTGCCAAATAAAATTCTGTATGGAGAATAGTGAGGAAGTGTAACAAAAACAACAGAAACAGCCAATGGAATGAATGAAAAATAAAGGTAATTAGAATTATAAATAAAATAAAAAAGCTCAGTATTTAGTAGAAGCTCCCTTTTGAGCTAGTACAGCCATGATTATTCTTGTAAATGATGCAACAAGTTTTTCACACCTTGATTTGGGGATTCTCTGTCATTCTTTCTTGCAGATCCACACCAGTTCTGTCAGGTTGGATGGTGATCGTTGGTAGACAACCATTTTCAGGTCTCTCCACGGATGCTCAGTTGGGTTTAGATCAGGGCTCTGGCTGGGCCAGTCAAGAATTGAGAGAGGATTTGGAGAGGCAGTCCTGCACCCTATTGTGGTCCCCCATACTGGAGCAGTTAAAAACACCTTTTTTTTCTTACGTTAATGCAAGACCCCGCTGTGTGCATCTCATCAACAACATGCATCAGGAGGCAGGAATTGTTCTTCAGACCTAAATCCCATTGAACATGCTTGATATATCTGGGAGACATCTGGGAAACAGTCCATTGCCTCCCACAACACTTCTTGAGCTGGTCATTGCCATGGAAAACAAGAACACAAGAACTGCTGGATAATCTGATCCTGTCCATGGTCCATCACTGTCATGTGTTTTGGCAGTGACCATACATCCTACTGAACTGTCATTGTGGGGCATTCTCGGCCAGTTTAACATGCTCCTATTCACCCCCATGAATATATCACTTGATACTCATTCACCATGATTGAGTTTACATCTCATTTGCATACTCAAACAACTTTCTTTGACTTTTATTTTTTTTATCTGATGATATCAAATAAATAAATCAAATATTCTTCTTTAAATCGCTTCTTATTCATTTTGTAATATCCCCTAATTTTTCAAAGCAGCAGCAATCTTACTTGTCAGCCCTTCTAAAAATCTACAGCATTTACAAATCTGTATAATAGATAAAATATAACTAGATAATACTGAAAACTGGATAAAGGTTGTCAAAAATCTGAAAAGATCTGACCTGTGATGTAGAGTCTTCCAAGCCCTTGCAGTTTGTTTTGCATGGAGTTAATATGCAATATGCCAGAATAATTGTTATAAAACCTAGAATCCCTTATATTTAATGTGGGTCAAAACAATAACAAATTCTAAAAAAATTAACAATACTAAACCTTGTGGGTGTTTTATTTGTGAACCTAAAAGACAGTAGCACCCGGTTCCATTCACATGTCCAAGACTCCCAAGCATATTTGGTTGAGATGTGGTCTTTTTTCAAGCACCCATGATTGGAAAATGGGTTTTCAAAAGTTGAAGTGAACGATTTGTAACAACAAACAAAACATAGTCATTTCAGAGCCACAATAAATGCATACAGTATATCCAGGAATTCAATGGTTTAATTCACTTATCTTATCTTATAAAATACATTAATTATTTGTATTGTGTTATCAACTTAAATAAGACTCCTGGTGACCAAATGGATAGTGTACTTCTTAATGGTTTGTTTGTGTTCTTTGATTTTTATTAATCCATCTCTTTGCTTGCCTGACTTTTTCTCTTCAACTGTTTCAAGCATAATTATATTTTCTAATGAATGATTTCTCATTCATTTATTTTAATACCAGCTTATCTTAGTCAGAACCCTCCGGAGCTGTGAAGCAACAGAGCTTACCTCTTTGCCACAATGTTACTAGTTCTATTTGTTCTGTCTAAAAAACCTGTGTTTCAATTGGATTATATTGCCTTAGAGTGAAAGGCTGGATTTGATTTTCTTTGCAGTTCGTGGAGTTCAACATTCTTCACCAGTACTTAAATTCAAAGGCAGCAAAACTGATTCTGTCATTTGTGTAGTTATTGTTATATATTATATAATATTATATATTTGGCATATTTGATATGCTTGCGCTGTGTAATACATTTGAAATATGATACAGCTTTTACATTTTACATACAGTATGTCATTTTAAACACAGTTCTCTGTTTCCACCCTAATACGTTTAATTTCTGCCAATCTTTATAAACACATGGATATTTGAATATTCAGTACTATGCAAAATTCTTAGTTGTTACTCATATTGCCATGTATTCTGATTTCATTCAAACAATACAGTAAGTAGATTGTATGTGTGAAGGAGTAAGCGTTTGATGTTTCTCACTGTGGTGGGTCCAGGACTATGATTTTCCAGAAAATCCTGTAGACTCGTTTCCAACATTATCTGTTTACTGAATGTACTGTATGTACTCCATAAATTCTACTTGTACAGCTATGAATAATCATGAACAAATGAAGAAAAGCAGATGGAGAGAAGCATATAGGTGTTGTGCAAGTCGGCTTGTCATGTTGTAAATTGCATTTCCTATAAGGCTGAACAATGCCAGGTTAAGTTTTGTGATTTTAACTCTCTAAGGCTCTGAAAAGGGAGCATTCTAATAGACAGGTTTAAAAACAAAAAGTTAAAAGAGAAACAAGAAAGTTACCAGTAAGTTAATGTTAAGGTTCCTTTTTCCCTCGCATTGCTGCCTCGCTGATTGCTGTTACAGAGCAGTCAGTGAGGCAGCTTATAACCAGTGTCTGGTTAATGACCTGACAACGAACACCTGTGTCTCCCTCTATTTAAGTGGGAGTTCTAAGGTCTTAAGTCCTGTTCATTGCCAGGTTGTTTCATGCCACAATGAGCTCACTGTGCGCCTGACCACTGGTGTGCAAACGGCACAACATGCTGCACGTCTGGGCCATCTTAACGTTCAGCGCCTCCTCGTGCTTTTGGCATGTTTGCCCACAGTCCTAAATGGACTCCGCTGCCTCTTTCCCTGGCAGCTGATGGTGCCCGGGAGTCGCGGCTGGTAGGAGAAAAATACACGTATTTTAGTTTTTGGCTATGTTTAATTTCTGCAATTTGAAATTCCTTCAGTTTACTATGCTGCTCGTTACATACCAGATTCCAAATGATTCATTTTAAGGTACAACTCTGGTCATTAGGACATGGTGCATACCTTTTTCCCAAACATGTTGGACTCTTGTAGGAGAAATATATTGAAAATTTCAGAAGTCAGGCATGAGCCAGGGATCTCTGGAAATGTGGCGAATGGACTAATCGCTGGCATGACAACATGCCGCTCCATATACTAAGAGATAGTGGCCAAAAATCGAACAATATTGCTGGAAAACAGTCAGATTATCTACAGTATATCACTATCAAATATTAATGTTAGGTCTAAGGCTACTCAGCAGGCAAAGTGGCCCAAAATCAGTTTGAAGGTTTTTTTATTAAGTGGCCTGTATCAGACAAAGAGTACCATTTTATATGACTTGCTTGTCCAGAGGTAAACAGTAACAACACGTCTTTAATGAGCATGTTAAAAACAGACCTAAGTTTATATGACTAGTTTCGATATAACCATAAGTGATGATGAAACCTTGTGACTGTTGTTGAATAGCCTTTGATGCTGAAGAGTGATGTTAAATAAACTAAACAAACCAATTCTGCCATGGCCAATTCTTTGGTTTGCGTCCTCAGTGTATTCAAACTTTTTTATTTTCCTTTGATGTTGCATCCATGTTCTCCTGTGGCTGCATTCAGATGTTTATTTAGACATTTCCACAAACGTGGAGCAGTAGTGATATCTGCCTTCTATTTTTATTTGCAGAGAGACATCACTTCAACTATATATGGTCTGTTATATTGCTATTTTGCCTGTTCTCCTCATCGAGAACTAATGTCAAGTAACCCAGTAACCTGAGCCATGCATCCAAGTTTAAATCTAATCAAAAGCCTGTGTAAATACATTTATTTTTAGCCTAGACTTAAAAATGTTGAGTGTCTAAATCAGAAACTAAAGTGTAGAGTTTAATCCATAGTTGCGGGGCGTATGAGAAAGCTTTTGCCCCTGCTGTGACGAAGTCCTGAACCTTGCAAACGAAGCAGACAAGCTGTAAGGCTCTTGGAGTTAGGATTTAATTATCTATAGTGTCAAATGCAGCAAATAAATCTAATAGAACAAATAAGGAAACACTTCTATTATCTAGTATTAATAAATCATTAAGTACCCTAATTATTTCAGTACTGTGATGGGGCCTGAATCCTGACTTAAGTGAATCTTGTTCATTGACAAAGTGAATAGGAAATCACCTACAAAGCCTTATCAATTGACAGTACTAGACAGGAAGTATAATTAGCAAATCCCTAAAGAAACTATGAATCAGGCCATAAATAGCCATAATAAGCTAAAATAAAAGTACGGATGATGGTTTAGGTACATTTAAGAATCAGTATTTTAAAAGAATTAGAGTCAGTTCCGACATTCACAGCTTAATATAAAGATGGCCTGTGCAAAAAGGTAAAAAGAATAGTTTCTTCCTAACCACACACGTTCATTTGCACTTTCTGATGCCATATGACAAAAATTTCTATGGTCAGATGAAATTCAAGTAGGTTTACCCAAAACAGCAAAATGCAAAAATACTCAAAACAATACTTAAAATAAATCATAACTAATTTGAAGCATGGTGGTAACAACAATTATGTTTGGGTAATTTTCCAGGAAAACCTGCAGACCTATTAGACAGCAAATTGCATAAAAAAGATTGCTCTTTAATTCAACCTGGAAAGGTTTTGATTTTGAGCTGTAAGTCAAAAAGATGACTTTCAAATGATCATTGCTATAAACTGTCAGAGGAATGCAAGTGCATGAAGTGAAAAAAGCTTTGTTCCTGTCTAAAGCCACTTCCTGTGCTCTTTTTTCTTTCTGCTTTCTGTGCAGAAATGGCTTCTATCACGAAAGATATAGCTACCAGTCTCCTTATTTTTGTAATCTTCATTCACGGTAAGCATGTTTATCGATGTTTAAAAAAAAAATCAATGTTTTATTTAAGAATGCGTTTATTGGCTCCCTGTTGAGATATCAAGCATCTCAAAATACAAATCTCATAAGCGTTCTCTCAAGAAGCAGACAATAGCTTTTGATTTCTGAAGAAATAATTTGCATAATACGGATAATGCATAATGTATAATTATATCAAATATCCTTGACTTTGAATGTGTCTCTAAGTGTAACAAAGACTAAGTCATTTTCTCCAAAATGATCAACAGGAGCCAAAACTTTTCAAATAAAACATCACAAGTCATTGAACGTAACACCAGGAGAGAACATCAGCCTGCCATGCATCATGTACACAAACGATCAACATATCATCCAGTTGCAATGGCTTAAAGTGGTACAACAGGAAGAGAAAAAGTTGGTGGTCTATAATCCTATCAAACTCATTAACTACCTGGAAGATGTGATATTGTTGCAACCAGTGAAAAACCCTACAAACAATGAACTACAAGGTTCCAACCTGCTTTTATATGGAGTTACAGAGGAGGACAGTGGAGAATACATTTGCGAAATCACTTGTTTTCCCAGTGGGTCTTTTAAAATCTCCACAAAATTGAAAATCACAGGTAAGCACAATCATCTAATTATAGGTAAAACTCTCAGGATTGTAGGTAAATTATCGACAAAAACACTGGTTTTTATTGCAATAAGCATTTTGCATGTTTCCAGAAACTCAGCAGTGTCTAAAATACATTGTAGAATGTAGAACTTTTTGCTCAGATTTGATTTGAGACAAGTTTTCATCATCATTGTAGCATATTTCAAGGGTCAATGACTTTAATTCATCTATTTCAACATGTGACTGTAAGATTGTGTTCTAATGTTTAAGCACAATTTAATGATTCCAGTCCTTATTCCTAATATTTCTGAGCAATTTTGATGAGGGCCAAATCCCTAAGCCATCTCTGTGGGGTGCTCCAGGTCAACAGTGTTGAGTAAGTACAATGGCCAGAAGAGGGACATGAACTGATGACAGGGTGTTGTTGAGATCCTATTAGGCGGATAGTCATCCTATTCTGACTCTCTTGCCATATGTTTTTGGAAAATAATGTGTACTTCTGTGTGGGAAGACAAGTAATAGACAAAAAAAATAATCAGATTTGACTGACAATCACAAGGTGTGTCTTGTTTTATTCAATAAATGGTAACATGATGTTTGTTTGTGACCAAGTACCACAGGTGTTAGTGAAGGTCATATCCCCTACTGGGAATTTGATAGAAGGGGACAACGTGAGCATTGCATGTGTCAGTGATCCTCCAGCCAGGAGTTACAAATTATGGTCCTCACAGGTGAGCCAAAAGAGTAGGTGTCAAAGGCACTATGTGCTTATTCACAAACCTTCTTCTGAGCGCTGTCAATCCAAGCTATTATTGGTTTGTCCTATTTTTTCAGGATGGTATGATATTGCAGAGTCCAAATGGAGAGTTTATAATCCAGAACATCACTCGAAACAACAGCAAAATAATTTGTCAGCCAGACTGGACATCAAATTTACAAAACTTCCAAGCAGCCTTGAACCTGACTGTGGACTGTGAGACTTCAATTAAATAGTTTTTAATACTCCCAAATTAGAAAAAATGTTGAGACAGTATGGGGGGAAAAACTAAATGCATTTCAAGCCTGAAACACATTCCCCAAAAAGCTGAGGAAGGAAAGCATTTACTACTTTGTAATGTTGCCATTTCTTGTCACAACACTTAAAGACTTTTTGGCACAGAGAATAGTAATTTAATTTTTCAGGTGTTTTGTCCCATTCTTCCTGCAAACATGTCATAAAATGGGCAACAGTTCGAATCAATTGTTGTCACAATTTCCTTTCAAAATTCCCCACACATTCTCTATTGGGAACAAGTCAGAACTGCAGGCAGGCCAGTCCAGTACCTATACCATTTTTCCACAGCCATGCCTCTGCAATGTGTGCAACATGTGGTTTTATATTGTCTTGTTAAAAATACATGGACATCCCTGAAATAGATGGTGTACTGAAGGTAAAATACATTGCTCTAAGATGTCAGTGTTTTTTCGGCATTAATGCTGTCATCAAAGTAGTGTAAATGACATTTTTCAAGGGTACTGAAACAGCCCCATACCATTTTTTATTTTCAGACTTTTGGACCAGTTGCTGATAAGTCTGCTTTGTCCTGGTCCAGACAATCCAGACAGTTGTCTGTGGTCTAGAGCACATGGCAACAAAGCTTGCGTACTTGGCCTTTATGCACTCATATTACTCCCTTTTCCTTGAAACATTTAGTGATATTTTGCACAGTAGAGGAAGAAATATGCAAATCCCTTCCAGTGTTCCTTTGAGGATCGTTGTTTGTTCAGCACAGTATCCTGGATGCTTTTGTACCAAACTATGCTCATCACCTGTTGGCATCACCTGTTTGGAATTACATCATTAAAAAAAAAAAAACATTACTAACCGTAAGTTGCCCCAACTTTTTTTGGAATGTATTGCAGGAAAAGATATTAAGTTGACCAGACATGAAATTTTCCAGAACATGGAAGATAACCAGATTATACTATAAAATAAATGTACATTTCAAATAAATGTAAGAAACGCTATGTTTTCTTATATACTGATTACATACTGTCCCAATTTTTTCTGATTTGGGGTTGTATACACCTTTCATGCACATGCCATATTTTATTGAAGTGAAAAAAGCGAACTATTAATGTTTTATCAAAGGTTAATATATACACAGTCGAATCTGGTTAATTGGACCACCGGTTAATGGGACCAGCCACTTATTCGGACCAAATCCTAAAGTACTAAAACAAATCCTATTATATACGTGTAATGTTATTCGCTTATTTGGACCAAAATTTGGACCTTAATCGGACCAAAGAACGTGAGAAGCGAATAAGAAAAAGAAGCCACAAGTTGCCACCTAGCGGATGCACAGCGGATCAGCTATTTATGGGAGCATTTTTGGGATCCCCGGGAGAATTTATGCTTTTATCAAAGGACAGGAAATCCAAAAAGTTGTGTTGACAAGCACAAAAGCAGTGGGAGGTGACCACGCCCACCACTTTCTTGATTTTGTTCAAGTGCAGTCTGTCAAGAGAACGTATCAGATCACGCTGGTTAAGTTATTCAACCGTTGACTGGGTTTTAGTAAGAACTTGTTTTTTTACAGTATTAAGCTTCGTATGCTGAGTATCTATACATCGTTTAGAAAAACTTGGTTGCAAATTTATTTTTCAATGAACAAAGTTTTTAAGCAACAGTAGTTCTTGTGTGTACGTTCACTATACGTGTATATCGCACAATAAAGGTTTAATAAACATTTAATGTTACATAAATTATAGCACGTCTTGTAACAAAGGGCATGTTCGATTAATCGTACCAGCCGGTTATTGGGACCAAAAATGACAACGATAATGTGTTCCGATTAACCGGAATCGACTGCATATATATTGTGATGTTGTTTTTA
>JAUZST010015003.1:0-10384 GCA_034779995.1 Parotocinclus haroldoi
CATATATATACAGCTTTTCCGTTTAAATGCATAGTATAATCGCATAACGTAATGACATAATATGATCAAATTAAATTAATGCTTTGCCCCGGCTTATTCTGGTAAACTTCTCAGGTCTGGAATTTGACATGAATTTATTATGGGACACATTTTCCTATACCTTACCTGATACTCATTGGGCCAGAAAGTGCTGACCGCCAGATCCACTTGGTACCATTGATGTCCCTGTGAGCCTGTGATGTTCCACACAGCCATTCCTAGTGGTCCACTGTTCACCCTCACGTAAGCTCTCAGTGTTCCTGGGCTGTGGCCATCCCTGCTGTACAGAAAGTAACTAAACTGGACGCAGTGCGTGTCATTCTCACTGAGCGTCTGCAGAAGCAGCTGAGCTCTCTGGTCAGCGGCATGTTGTGATGAGTTCACCAACATATAGGAGCCTGGAGAAACATAAGCATGGTGGGAGTTTATAAAGGATACTGCAATTAGTGTCAACATTTATTAAGCGAGAATCATGCAAATGTAATTTAGGAACTTGATCTAATGAAGTGGAATTTGAATCAGAAACACTGATGATACAAGGCGTACTGTGTTAATTCCTACTCCTCCACAATAAATCATAAGCATGAGTCCGGCACATATATAGTCCACCAGTCAAACATATCCATCCACCAGCATCATGCCATCACATTTCTGACCTACTTGACCGGTACTGAACCATTGTTAATCTTTATTGTACAGTAGAAGCATCTAGGGTCAATATAATGTCAGAAGCCCTGAGACATGGGACATATAAGTGTCAAAATCTATAACAGGGGTTTTATAGTGAAAACTCCACTATATAGTACTGTGCAGTTTGATCACCACAATGGGGTCTTGTTGTATCTCAAATCTCAAGTTCCTTAAGTCACATGATAAAAATGCATTAATTTATAACCACCACCTACACCTACACTGCTCCCAAAAATATGGGGCTATTTTGAAATGAATATGAAGCGATTAAAAACAGTAGCATTTGATTATATTACATTAAACAAGACAGTTGTTGCATTCCACAAATGAAACTCAATTATCGTGATTAAGTAGCAAGTGACATATTCATGGGGGTGAACAAAAGCATGCTAAACTTTGCGCCACACATTGACTGATCAGTAGGATGTTTGGTCATCCAAGACTGCCAAAACACACCGATAGTGTCCAGTAGTTCTTGTGGGATACTCTTCATAATCATTTTGAAGTATCCCCTATTTTTTGTGAGTAATGTACAATAAACTTCAAGGGGGAAATTAAAATTAATCAAAAACAAAACTGATCAGAAACATTCTAATCCTAATCTGAACTGTTTGTGCACAACCCATATGTTCCTTATCACTTACTACTACATTCCAAAAATGTCTTTCAAGAAAATACAAACGAAGTAAGAAGTGTTCATCAAGAGCTTGTACTGAGCTTTTTGGTGCCTCTGATGAGTCCCGGGATGTCTGTCCATAAACACTGACATGTCTTAAAGTAGTGTGTTACACAAACGAGCGGGCAAATGAGCCAAGACGACGTGGCACTGAACAGGACCGAGTGCTTAGATAGTAAAAACCCCAGGTGGTCGCTATCACATCATCAGCACGGTGGATGATATAAATAATTGCTCTGTAACAGCGGGCGACAGCCGGGAACTGTTCAGGTGCTCGAGGTAGGATTTCTAACAAACAGTAGTTTAATTAATCTTGATTTCTTCTGAGGTACACAAATGGCAGGGTCAGAATTTGATGCCAACAGCATGAATCCATGTACCTAACCTGTCTTTTGTCAATGGTCCAGGCTAGGTGAGGCAGAGTAATGGTGTGTGCATTGTTTTGGCACACTCTTTGTTTATTAATAGCAATCAGTCAATACTTAAATGCGACAGCCCATTTGAGTAATGTTGCTGACCATGTGCACCCCTTCATGACCAGAGATGTTTAAAACAGGTGTCAATGAAAGGATAATGTGATCATTGTTCTTCCAAATGACCGGATCTGAATCCAGTGTTTCAAATAAGGTACAGCAGGAGATTCACAGCATGAGTGTGCACCTAAAAAAACTACAGAAAGTTCATGATGCAATCACGTTGACATTGAGCAGAATCTTAGAATAATGTTTCCCACATCTTGTGGAATCCATGTCAAAGAGAACCGAAAACAAAGTTGGCTCTACTCAGAATTAATACAGCCTTTAGTGAGTGTATATACTTGTTTGTTGAGTGCATGTTGTACAGTTTCATCAAACCTAAATGAATGTTTATGTATTTGTGCATGAGCAAAGGCTGTAGATGGGTACATGAGCGAGAGAAAGAGAGAGAGAGAGAGAGAGAGAGAGAGAGAGAAAGCCCAAAGCTGCCTTTCCTAATCAGGACACACTGGCCCAAACCCCCTTCAGATTCACACAGACTAACAAGATTAAATGAAGCCTGCTAGGGGAGTATGTGAAGGAGCGTGGCACAGTAGACAACTGTCTCTCCATTCCAAGAACCTCGGGGTAAATCATGCCAAAAATATGAGATGGCAGTAAGACCTTATTACAGACAATGCAAAGAGCCAAATTATATAAAATACAAAGTCAAGATGTTTTATTTTATTGCTGCACACCAGACCTCTTTCAAGTATGTCAGGAAATATAACTAATAATATATGCATAATAAATATGAATATGTGTTATATGTTATTATGTGCTACCATGTGTTATGTGATGTTGAATTATGACCTGAGCTCAGACTGCTAGTGTAGATATCACATCCACTTTCGTTATTTAAAAAGGCAGTAAAGTCAACAGAAAAACCTACTAATGGTTTTGTTTGTAAAAAAGTGCATTAAAAAAAGGTACAATTTGGGGGCCCCTCTGTTGCGGTCAGTTGACAACCACAGATCTAATCCCACACCTGAAGAAGCACTGTGACCAGGAAGTGGGCTACCTACTAAGCCCCTCTCTGATGGGTATCCCAACAATGGTTTCAGTCCCTTTGCAAAGTCTATACTGTTGTCATGTGTTGGTTTCCTGGCACCTGTTCACTGGTTCACTAGGTTATGTGAGCAATTGTTGATTTATTTCCAGCATGCTTTAAAATGTTGTTCTTTCTGATCTGCACATGGGCAAAGCGCACCAAATGAGTGCTTACTATGGACACATGTATTGTCTTGTGTTACATGTACAGAAATTTCTCTGAATTGATCTAATCTATCTAAATCTAATCTAAAAGATCTAATCTAATCTAATCTAATCTAATCTAAATTGGGATCAAAATTGCATGAGCACTGTAGGTCTACGAAAGTGAAAGCACTCCTTATTATCCCGTGAGGTAAAAGCAACAGTCAAAACACGATACTGGAGAATGCAGTAAACTTCTGTTGCAGCTCGGACACAGTTAGGCTAAAAGCAGATGACAAGACAGCATGTCTGGACGTCTGACAACACAGACACCCACACTGTTTGGATTTGCTCGTTCTGGTGTTGCTTTAAAGCAACACTGTATCTTTCTTTGTAGAACAGAATGTGAACAGCCATTGTGAAGGCTAAACCCTCAGACACAGTTGAATGAACACACTGAACTGAGCTGGCCTTGGGTGCTGTCTCACAAAAGAATGAATTTAAAGCTGAGTTTTTTTTCTGTAATGATATATTGCCAGTATTGGGACATTGCCATGGTGTTATATATGGCATAGGGAGGAATTAAAAACTAAATGTTTATATATTAAGCATTATACCATTACGTAACAGTAATCAGTAGCATAAACACAATTCAAAATCAACTGTTTTATTAAACATTATATCATATCACTATATGTGACACATCACACATCATTCACCGTTCGATTGAGTACTGCGATCGCGCTGTACCATGCCCTGTATCTGTACCTCTGGTAGTGTTATGCAATCACGGGTAAACAGAGCAACAGTGGCAGGCAATCTCGTAAACAAAACAGACAGGGTTCAGGTGATCATCGATCCCCGAGTTCCAATGAAGGACACAGAATCAAGCAAAACTCAAAAAAGCAATCGGAAACCAGAATCTAACTCACGCTAAGTACAGATTGCGAGAAAGATTAAATACATCTCGTCTAGCCAGCAGATATTCAAGGTTTAAATCCAATCGGGCATGGCTCCTCAAACTCCAATAGACTGGACACAGGTAAACCTAACCTTTATTCAGTATTCCGAAGACAGGGTTTTGTGTATGGTCATGTGAGTGTGCTCTGAGCCGGCGAACTGCACATGGCAGATGGCGTTCTAGTGTAATCGGGTACTTCTGTTTGTGGTTGTGTGAGTGCATTCTGAGCCAGCACGTTGGCCATGACAGACGGTGTTCATGTGTATTTAACATTTCTAAAATAAGAAATCTACTAAATGTTAATGATGCAGAAATAATTGATGTTAACTACAACTCAATGTTTTATCATATTAGGTCTGTTCAATCGTCTCTACACTGGCTGCCATTTCAATTAAATATTGTAATAATTGCAAAATATTTTTACTAACACATAAAACACCTCTGGCTTTTGATTAGTATTTGTACCAGTTAACTGCACTGCACTTCCTGTTGTTTTACTTTGAGGTTCACCCAAGATAAAATGCTGCAAGTCAAGACTGCCATGTCAACAATGCTGTTCCTGCTAGAAGTGATGGAAATGTCAAGATCTAAGGACAATACCATTGCAATACAATATAATAATATTTGCACATTTCACTGCAGTAGGTGGACACACCACAACAGCGTTATTTTTGTCATGTACAGCCTCACACCTGTTGCAATCCATCAAGTTTTTACCTTGAATTCTGATATAAACTCAATTAGGTCAGTATTATAGATTAAATAAATAGATAAATAGATTCATAAAAGGTGAAGTATCTAGCCTATTTTTTAAATGTAATGAGTAAAACTAAAATGCATTAAGTTGCAGAAATAATCAATTAAAGTAAAATACTTAAATACTATTTAAGTGCATTAATAAAGTATTTGTACTTCATTTACTTACAATATCTTTATAAAACAGTAAAAAGTGTTCTGTATTTTTAATATCTTCTCAAATTCCAGGTTTGGTTCTTGAGGCTTGAATTAACTGACCATAGCACATGTCATACATATTAATTAGTCATTCTCATTCTGATGCCTTTCCATGGGAGGGAAAGGTTTGACGTGAAAAAGACATATATGACGCTGACAACATCTTAAACACAATCATGAATAAAAGAACCGTGTCCTACTTATCTGTTATTAATGCAGTTTAGTCTCCCTGCATTTGCTCTTCCAAATGACAGGGCAAATACATTGCATCAAGCTTGATCATTTAACTTACATCACAGTTCGTCACTTACATGTTTATAGATTATACCCATGTCAATAAAAAACAAATTAAACCATTAACCCGTCAGAATTATGTACCGCAATCATAGAGCTCAATAGGTTCATCTGTCCCTCTAGACTGGGTGACATTTTTGTTGGGCGCCATCTGTGTGCAACCTCTGACTAGTCACCTCATCAAGCAGATGCCCTCACTCACCAGCATAACCCACTGCCGAATTCAAACATCAAGTGACCTTTGGTAAATTATGCCTTGGAGGCTGGTGAAATCTGATAAAGTCTGGTCCATCCTGTTCTGCCCCTCTGAAGGGCACAGGAACATACATAAGGAGATTATGTGAAACCCTTTGCCCCTTCATCATTCATTCAGAGCACAGCAGGAGGATAGCCAGTATCTCACAGAGAACAGAGACTAGTGTAGCGTAGATAGCACGGTAGAAGAGCAAATAGATAAAAAAAAGGAGGCGAGACAACTTTCAAGGAGTTAAAAAAAAGGCCGAAACAGTAAACAGAAAAGACAACCTAAACAGAAAACCAAAATGTTCCCTTTAGGAATTAGTCTGTTTTATGCTCCAACAGAAATGCCCATGAGAGCCAAAAGAAGCATGTCCAATCAGACTGTCCAACAGTTCTTATGGGATCCTCTGCAACTTTTGCTTCAGAGCAACTTCCAGCTCGGGAAGTGTTGTGGAAGGCATTTGCTAGATGTCTTCCCTATACATACCAAACATGTTCAATGGGATTTAGGTTTGGAAAACGTGACCTGTCCATACTTTTGATTTCTGCCTCCTGAAGCATGTTGTTGACAAGATGTGGATGGCAGGGCCTTGCATTATTGTCCATGAAAATAAAGTTGTTTTCGACTGCTTAAGCATAAGGTACCACTATATGATGCAGGACTCAGGATGCAGTCAGCGATCCATTTCTGATAACGTGGCGCTTGGTACAACCACCAATGTTGATGCCTTCTCAAACTACGATTCCATGACCACCAAATGAGTCTCTTACTCACATGAAATGTGTATTTTTTATTGTTCCTCGTTTACGCCAGATCAGGGCATAATGATTGTCCTGCTGCAAATTGAACTTTGACTCATCAGAAAAGAGGACAGTCGACCATTTATCACGGGCAATAGCGATGCTCATCAGCCCACCTTCTACAGGTTCTACGGTGTTTATCAGATAACAGAATGCACACCATTGGTCGCCAGACATGCAGTCCAACACGATGGAGACAATTTCGCATAGTCTGGGTGCCTACCCATTGTCCAGTGGCAGCAAGAAACTGTCCCAACAACTTGCATTGCTGCGCCTGCTGCTTCTTGACAATAAGGTAAGTCATCAATTAGGGGTCATCTCTTGCTGTTGTGGAATTTTCTAGTCCTTCTCTAGTCCCAACAGTCTGCTTTGGGATGTTCCAAGTGTTGTTGCCACTGTTGTTTGTGTTTGACCAGCTTCAAAATGTCCTATGGCTCTCCAAGCATTGCATTCAGGCATCATTGCAGAGGCATTGCAAGGGCTGGGAAAATGCAGGATGTGCACTTTTTTTTTTTGGTATCCGAAGTTCAAAGTGACTTTCTGCTGTTGGACTGCCAAACCTTGAAAGCTCCTGTTTTATGAAGGCAAGCTATTCCTGTGCCTTCAATCTGGGTCCTGATATAGCTATATGTCTGTGGTGACCACTGCCAGAAACTGGCAAGAGAATTTATCTGGAGAACAGCAGCTTATAGAGAGGATTTGTTGAAAGTGGTTCAGGTAAAAGTATGAGATTATGGCAGTATAAGTTCAAGAGGAGTCAGAAAAATTCAGAGCATCTTGGAAAGCCAAAATAAATCACACTTCAAACTGAAATCAAGACAGTCTCCTGAGTAAGAAAATGACCCTGTCTCATTTGTGTTGGCAGGAATACAGATGAGACAACAAAAACACTAAACAAACATGTATTTAATTATGTTGGTCTCTACTTAAGTCTACACCTAATCTTTAATTTTAATAAAAATCAATACTACTGCAATACCTGATGCACTAATTCTTGCACAACTTACCATGTCATCACCATATCAGTGTCACTGCTGTGCTGATAGTTATCAGTCAATCAATCAGTATGTAGAGAATTGGTATAGTGGTTGCCCCCTATTTAGGGAGTTTAGTGAGTTGCAACTGATGAACAACAATGATCAACTGCACACTCGCTGATCACTTTATTAGGTAGACCTCCTTGATTGGAAATCACTTTCCAATTCATCAGTTCCACTTTCCATATAATTGCACATTTTTAAATACAGTTAGAGACTGTAGATCATCTGTTTCTCTACATTCCTTGCAAGTTCTCTTTATTTTAGTTGTCTAATGGTCAGGGCACCCACAGGACCCCTACAGATATTTGAGTTGTGGATCATTCTCAGCACTGCAGCGACACTGATGTGGTGGTGGTGTATTATTGTGTGTTGCTGTTTTGATGGGATCAGACAACATCAGTGCTCTTGGAGTTTTTAAACACTCACTGTGCATTCTATTATACTCTTCTACCATATTGCTCTGCCTTGTAATCAGAGGCAGTAGCTCATCTGTTTGTTTGCACAGTTTGTGTTTGTCATCATCTAATATTTCATCAGTGCTCACAGGACACTGCCTGATGCTGGTTGCTGGACATTTTGGTTAGCGGACTATTTTCAGTCCGACAGTGGCACTAAGGTGTTTAAAAACTCCAGCATCACTCTGCTGTCTGATCCAACTGCTCCCTTATAGTGTAAGATCTGTGGTGGTCTTGAACATTAGAGAACACCGTAAAGGGGACTAACAAAGTATGTAAACAAACAGAGTATGGTCTATAGTCTATAACTAGATTTACAAAGTATATCTGTATGATATGTGGAACCAATCAAAAGGACATTGCATCAAATCAGTGCTGAAAACCAAGGCTGCATGCACCTGTAGTAACTGACTTTCTTAATTTTAGCGAAAACTTTACAAGGTCAGTTATACAGATGGGCATTAACATAACCAAGCTTATTATTTTTATTATTAATCTCTGGAAACACAAATCATTCACATCACAATGAAAATGCATGACAGGATATACTGTAAACAAATAACCTGATTTTGATTAAACAAAAGGTATGCTTAAATTTGTAACTGCACAATGCAATTAAATAAATATGTTCAATGCATATTAAAATGATGTTTCTTGATATGTATGAATGAAACAAATTAATGTATATGTATAGCCTTATTTTTAGAGCAGGACTTAAATGAGACTCATTTACCTTATTTGCACATGGAAAAAATAACAAAATAAAACAAACAATGCATAAAACCCTGTTATCCAAATGTATCTAATTCCAGAAAATGCTTCAGAACAGATCATTGTATAACAAGAGGCCTTTTTCCATTATTTCCATTATAAAAAAAAAAAACAAAAAAAAAAACTTTTCCTTCCTATTAATGCTGCCTCGATTCAGTGGTGATCATTACTGATGTACTTCCTGGACAACAGCAGTGCAGTTCCCATACCAGGTGGTGATTAAGCCTTTTCAAAAGCTTTTCACAGAACATGTTCAGAGGAAGTGTTCGGCCCTCCTCAGCCTTCTGAGGTAGAAGAGGTGTTAATGTGTGTTCAGTCCTAGTTCATTGAGTAGCCACATTGATGGTGCTGTCTACTGCTTACTGAAGACCAAAATCAGCTCCATAGTCTCTGCAACATTGAGAAAGATTATCCTCATGTGGCCAGTGTGTCAGGAAGCTGATCCCCTCTCTTTATTTCATCTAATTGCTAGTGGAAAACAAGCCCACAGTTGCTATTTAATCTGCAAATTTTGTACTGACATTGGAGTTGCATATGGCTGTGCAAGCAACAGAAGAGATTGGGTGGATATATTGTTTAAAACTGGTTTTGATTTTGAACAACAAATATCAACCAAGTGGTGTCTGCATATATTTGACTAGATCATAAAACATGCTTTTATTGCTTTTATTTGTTATTGTACAAGACCAAATGTCATCTTATCCAAGCATCCGTCTAATGTTCTTGCTAAACAGAAAGAGATGTGAAGTGTTACTGGTGCACATTGCCATTTTGCCGCATCCTATACAAACAGAGTATGACTGTAAAAAGGACTTAAATAAAAAAACAGTCAATAAAAATGATGTAGACTCATCATAATTGTTAAATGTTTACCCACCCATGCTAATTTTGAATAGCCATTTAGTTGTTTTTCACTAATGAAGAAAAATGTAATGAGGGTGTGAGCAAAATAGTTCTTTCTTAAGCAAGTTATCATTGTACTATAGCTAACAAACAAACAGCATTATATTCATCAAATAGATTTATAAAATACCCAGCGCCGATTAAAGCAAATTCGTGTCTTAATTCACAGTATAAAGGTAACAGAGCTACGAGTATTATTGTTCTTTAATCGTTTCTGACGATTAAAACTTTGGTTTGTGCCCCACTGATGTGAACTCGAGCTTTAAACTGTACTGAATGAAGTTTATAGACTGTAGGGAACGGACAGAAAGAAGCCATTACGGTCTGAAATTCTGGGCGGAGATTCGCTTTACAAACAAACCATAGCCTGTGTCTCAAATAAGGCATTATACCCTACACAAGTGTGCTAGTAGAGACAGTAGAGAACTGCCTGTACGGCTCACCAAGTGCGCTTTGTTTCACAAGGTGTTAGCCGTTTGGGATGTGACCGCTTCCTTTGCCAGCATGCCCGCGAGGGTGAGATTTTTGACGTAGATGCGTGTTGCTAGCGGCAAAGGTGAGTGGATTTAAATATGGATTCTCACGCATTTTTTATGGTTATAATTTGTGCTTTTTGTGGCGTCGTTCGTTTCGGAGACGTTTTACCATGAAACGTTACTCAGGAATTCAGCGAGCAATGGGACTAAAAGCAGCTAGCGAAGTTGTTCGGCACTGTGGTGCCAAATAGCTAAATAATAAGCCAAATAGATAAATGTCATACAGAGGGTTTAAATGAACAGCTTTTCATGGACAATCATGTTTAACCAGTAAATCACTCAGACCCGAACCAGTTCCCCCACTGTCTAACTATC
>JAUZST010015004.1:0-10384 GCA_034779995.1 Parotocinclus haroldoi
GACAAGCCTGTGAAATACTGGGAGAATATAGTCTGGTCAGATGAGACCAAAATTGAACTCTTTGGATGCCATAATACGCATCATGTTTGAAGGTCAAATGGCATTGCACATCACCCCAAACACACCATACCAACAGTGAAGTTTGGAGGTGGGAACATCATGGCGTGGGGCTGTTTTTCAGCATATGGTACTGGCAAACTTCAAATAATTGAAGGAAAGGATGCATAAAAAAAATCTACATTTTTGATCAAAATGTGCTGCCATCTATCAGGGTGATGGAGATGAAACGTGGGTGGACATTTCAGCAAGACAATGACCCCAAACACACAGCCAAGGAAACTCTCAATTGGTTTTAAAGAACGAAAATAAAGCTGCTAGAATGGCCCAGCTAATCACCTGACTTGAATCCAATAGAAAATCTATGGAAAGATCAGAGTTCATAGTAGAGGCCCAGGAAACCGTCAAGATTTGAAGACTGTTTGTGTGGATGAATGGGCCAAAATCACACCTAAGCAATGCTTGTGACTAGTTTCTCCATACAGGAGGCATCTTGAAACTGTAATTGCCAGCAAAGGCTTTTGTACAAAGTATTAAATACATTTCATTAAGCGTGTTCAATACTTTTTCCCTGTGCCTTTCCACATTATTACAAGTAACTTAATTTCTGGACATCTATGGTTTGAGTTCTGTTGTATGTATAGATTACTTGGGTTGTTACCGACATGTGGTGAAAATTTCATGTCAATAGCACCTCTAGAAATATATTTACTGAGAAAAATGGTGCTGTGTTCAATACTTGTTTCACCCACTGTAAGTGTTTATCAGTGATCAATTCATTTACAATCACTGTTTTGCAGGTAAGTGATCTAATGTTAAGTTATCCTTGCTTTAGTTTAAGATTATATCTATCAGCGCTATCTGTGTTTATCCTAATGGGATTATTAAAGCAGACTTTTTGAGTGCATTTAAGCTTAGGACAGACACTGTTTTAATAATGTTAGATCTGGGTGATGGTCATGGCTACCAGCAGACAGTTGGTTAAGTCTACTAGTCTGCTACCCTACCATGGCTCTGGGTAGTCAGACCCTAACTAACCCTGCAATAAGATTATGGGCAATATTGCAGGAGATAATAGCACCACCTTTCTAAGTTGGATTGACACCTTCCCATTCTAAAAGGTCAAGCTTACCCTCAAAAGTTTTCCAATTATCTATAAAGCCTCATTGTGTTCAGAGCACCACTTGGACGCCCAGTATTTCAGTGACCATAACCTGCTGTAGTAACCTTGGTAACCTTGCCACATTAAAATGGGACCAAAGCACACTACTGCATCGGATATTGCCTCTGTAACTCTAACCACCTCTTCAAAATAAGCCTTAGTAATCTCTGACTTGAAAAGGTGTATATGTTTAGCCCCCATATGAACAACATGGTGCTCATATGGCTCAACTAAGGCTCCCTTTTATGTTCGGCAATCTGGCTTTTGGATACATTTAACCCTAGCTGCTGGTGTCCTTAGAGGCGTAGCTAATTTCACGAGTAGCATAATTGAGTTACATATTTACATTTAAAACATTTACATTATCTAATTGAATTGTTATTATTTGCTTAATTTTACTATAAATACAAACTTAACTATTTCAGTTAACATCTAGGCCATCCTAGGAGGATTGGTCCCTGTTTGAGTCTATTTCCTCACAAGGTTTCTTCCTTCTACATTCAGGGAGGTATTATTTAATATTGTAAAGCTATTTTGAGAAAATACACCATTGTAAAAAAAATAAAAAAATTTGACCTGGCTTGGCTATGACCAGAGCTTTTTCAACAGACTGTTCAGTAGGTGTTTCACTGAGGAAGGTAAACTTTTTGGTCACTTGAACAGGTAAAGAGTGGCGCTCTGGTGGGCTAGCATTACGACTATGTTGCCAAATCCTCAACTACTTGCAGCACTGTTGGTTGCACTACCTGTGCTTGTGGCATCTAGTTTTGCTAGGCTAGAATCTGAGCTAGCATTCTCTACTGCCTGGATGCACACCTCTAACACTACAACCTTGTCCTTCGGACTAGCTATAAGTCTACACCTATCACAAACCAAATTTAGACTAATGAAGGTAGATAATTTACATAATCTACTTTATAAATACTGATTAACGGCAGAAAATAAAATTCACTGGTAGCAAGAAGGAAAACAATTAAGTGATTAAAATACCGCACAATAAAAATAGATAGATCTGGAATAATAATAGCTATGAAATAAAACAGTAAAGGGCAACAAACTACTAAGAGCTTTAAATGGGAGTGTACGCTGTGCCGAGTCGAAGCAAACCAGTGTTGCCAGATCAGGAACCTAAGACCTATAACAGTTTTTTTTGGCATGTTGGATAAAACACACTTTGTTGCAGCTGCTGTCTACCAAATGTGATTGACATCATGTTATCTTGGAGTAAATTGTGTTGCTTAAGCTGAGCTATGTTATTGCCACATGTAATGTTTTAGATGTGACATTACAACTATGAAGATGCACCAGTTACTGATAACACCAGTAAATAGTATTTAGTATTTAGTACTTAAATTGGTACTGACAAAAGTTGAGACGTGTTAGTAATATCACTTTTATAAATGTATTATAAAGCTCTATATAAAATTTGCATATTATGACTAATTGTTTTCTGGAACCATTTCGCTTATTTTTGAAGGCTATTAGCCTAGTTGCTTTGCATATATGTCACTGACATGGGAACTGTTTTCATCATGTAATTATAGTGTGATGTATTGTAATCAATACTTAGAGGTGTTAGGGATGGGCGGGGTTTTTAATGTGTGTTTGAGTTGTAGATTTGACAAAGTTGTGTATGTCCTTGTAGGCACCTGAATGAAATGAGCTCTGATGGACCGCATGAAGATTATTAAGAGACGTCTGTCTATGAGCCTGCGCAGTGCCCGACCAGTGGATGAAAACTTGTCAGAGCTGGCAGAAAATGCTACTGTGAAGGAGGCAGCCACATCAAGAGAAAATGGTGAGGAAGCATGTTTTAAGTGAATTACTATGTTCTTTGTTGTTGATTTGTTGTCTGTTGGTGAAATCAGGTGACTTGGAAGGCTTGTGTTTGTGGGATTTATAGAGTGGACATATAAGAATTTAGTACCTACTTTACTTTGAAATACTACAATCCAGTAATTTGATTTCTCTACAGCACTGCTATTACTAAACCCACATAATCATTCAAATTAAAAAGCAGAGAACATAATCCATATAGTTATGTGCCTCTTAACGTCCATGATGCGTTCTGTAAAGTTTCATGTTACATGATTTGGATGTTGTCTGAAGCAGTGCTATATGGAATACTGTGTAGTTGGGTATAGCCAAGATGCTCCAGTGTTTCCTATACGTAATTTATTTAATATTTAACATTGGTTGCAACATACTTATTTTTTACTACTTGTTTACTCTAAGATTAAATTTTTATTTTAATGGAGCTGGATCTGTGGTGATTTAGCAATAGTGTAAATCATCAGTGGTAAAACTAGACTATATAGGAAATAAAACATGTTGTATAAATGAACTGCATGCACTATGTTATTGGTACTTCTACCAAAGTTGTTGGGTAAAATCTAAAATATAACATAAAAATTATGTTAAAATATCTCGGTCTAATCCTAGAATCACCCCAGACTTTGACTTTGGTATTGCACACTCATTCAAATTAGGTTTAATTATAACAATTGTTAGGCATGTTGTTTATGTATGCTGGTCCCTATATTCAGTGTACAGTACTAAATATTAAACAATAACAATGCCACTGTTAAATAAAAAGATGCATTCAGATTTGTGTTTTAACATCTACATCACAAACATGAGGAAAGACATGATACTGTGACGTACCTCATTCTACGAAACTTTTATTCACTTGAAATGGACACCCAAGCACTGATTACATTTAAGTATAACTAATATTTATCAATGCACTAATCTCTTTTTACACCTGTTAGACCCGATGTGCACATCAGAGTTTGCACTGTTTAGTAAAAAATGGCCCAGCTGTCTAAAAGTTTATCCTGTAATTGGCATGTTTAACTCCTGATGATGAAACATCCATCTGTAGACAAGAGTCTATGAGGTCTAATTCCTTGGTGTCTGGATGGGAAATATGAACAATGCCTCAGTTTAGGGGCTGCATACTTCAAAGGATATGGTCTGTGTGGTCTATGAAAGTGTATCCATCAAAGGCTGCTTAGACCGAGGCGAAGGCATATGAAGGAAACTTTGAACCACGACAGGCTGTTAGTGCGGTTATGACTCAAATGGCCTTCAAATGCAGCCTCTGAAGGATGCAGCCCATGAGTTGCATTTTTTTTTTATAACAAACACAGATCTGTCTAGTTACATACTTAAGGTAGCTACTGTTTTATCAAAAGTCTTTTGCTTCCAAAATCAATTGGGATTAATTTAGATCTATTATAGCTTCTGATCAAAAGAACAATGAAAAATTTCCCTGCAGTGGAATTATTGCAAGCAACACACAGTCCCCCAGGAAATATCTCTGTACTTTGTGTCTGTACTTTGGGAACCCCAGTGTTAAACATTAGTTTATAAACAGGGTACAAAGAAATCAGATTTTGTTATACTGTTGACTATATCTAAAATCAAGCTTTGTATTAGTCCTACCTGTTTCACTTTAGTCTAGATCTGTGATTCTGTTCTAATGACTGAAGGATGGTAAGTATTACTGAGAAGTTACGACAAGAAAGCTTCTGAACATGTAGCTCCTCAGCTGTGTTGTATTCTACCTTACTTGTAAAACCCAGTCATCATTCATAAATGCAGCAGCTATGTAGTCATTTCCTTAGTTGTTACCACTCACATGTGAAAGACTGTGAAAGACCCAGGACACGTGGTGTGTTGTATCAAGTTTGACATAAACTGTCAAATGTGGTGCATGGTTGATTGACTCATAATTAACTGCTTTGCAGGGCTGCAGTTAATTTACTAAGAGCTTTTATCTTCTGTGCGAATGGCTGACATTCTTAATTTCTGAATCACTACAATTGCTTATCTTTCTCTTCTTGGCTAATTTCAAGCTTTTGTCGCTTTATTGTGTGTTTTATTTAAAATAGGCCAGATAAGTGTGTGTATGCCTGTGTGCCCAGCCATTAATATGTAAAGTGTCATTATAATCTGGAATTTAATATTTTCAAATAACTGTAACAGCTTATTTAACAGTTCCTGAGTATAAATTAATATATGAAGCAGGACGTAAGCTACTTTTAAATGAAGTTGTCTGGCAAATAATATCCTTTTGGATTGATTTCTTTAATTTTGCATTACCCTATGTAGCCAAGTCTCCAATTGTTTCCTTATTTAAATCTTCGTACCTATCTATGTCTGACCTCTTGTCTATGTATTTCTCTTGCTTTGGCCTCTAAGTAGATTAGCTTTCAGCTTTCCTCCAGCCTTTTGTCTTGTCTTTCTGGATTTCATTTTTCTCTTTTTCTCTCTCTCAGAGCCAATGGTTTGCCCTGTGCCCCCTCCTGCATCCCAAAGTGCCCCCTCATTCTTGCGCCACTATGCAGGAGGTTTGGGGCGCGGAGCAATGCGTAGAGACGGTCTGGACCGACCCTACCTATCACTTCACCGGACTGGCTCTCTTGGTGAATGTCTATCTCTTGTAATCCTTTCCTTTCTTTCCTATGTGGCTTGTGTAGATATTTAAACTGCAGTTCACATTTCACATAACATCTTATAAAATGTCAAAAGAAATGAGATGTAATGGCTTTCATTCTTTTGAATGAAACAAGCCATTGAAATGCTGGCTAAGGTCACATTATATAGAAAGAAAGGCATTTGCAAAAAGTTACATTGCTATGAAATCTATAACATCAAATTAAGCTATGGCTACTATGAATCAAAGCCTCAGCTGATACCACTGTAACTAAGGCAGTACGACACTGTATGTATAGTCACATGGAATGGCCCTGGTGGAATTGCAACAAACAGCACTAATACTTGTACTTCAGCTTACTATTAGACAAATTCATTTAAACAAATATGCAAATTAAACATGCTACTACCGTGGGGAACATTTAAATAAAGTATATTTAAGTAATTGATAAACAGCAGATTTTGCAAGTTTTCCCACCTACAAAGAATGGAGAGGTCTGTAATTTTTATTATATGTACACTTCAACTGTAAGATACAGAATCTAAAAAAATCCCCAGAAAATCACATTGTATGATTTTTAAATAAGTACATAGCATTTTATTGTATAAGTATAATAAGTACAATAGAAAAACAGACGTTTCCTGTATTTCTTGACCAAGTTTGCACACAGCAAACTGCAGCAGGGATTTTGACCCACTCCTCTATACAAATCTTCTCTAGATCTTTCAGGTTTCGTAGCTGCCACTGGGTAACATTGAATTTCAGCTTCCTTCAAAAGATTTTCTATTGGGTTCAGGTCTGGGGACCTGAAATGGACCTTGAAATGCTTTTTGTGGAGCCACTGCCTAGTTGTCCTGGCTGTGTGTTTGGGGTCATTGTCATGCTGGAAGAACCAGCCATGACCCATCTTCAATGCTCTTACTGAAGGAAGGAGGGTGTCCCCTTTGCAGAAACGCACCCTGCCTATTTCTGATGTGGGGCTCTCTCTTTGTAAAACTTCCTAACTGAAAACGGAACCCCAAGTCTGGTTAATGAGGCAATCTGCTATGTGACTTAAGGCTTCATTTTGGTGGAACAACGTAACACACAAGGAACAGATCTAATGTAGACAGAAACTAATATTAGCTCTAACTTCTGTATGACATTAGTGGGTTAGCTGGAAACCTTTCATACATTAATAGACTAAAACTAGCAACAGTCAAACTATTAATGTGTTGTATGTCTAAAACGTACTTTAACAAAATTACATACATTTTTAAGTAAGAAAAAAGAAAGAATAAAGGGATATAATTCAGTCTATTTAAGTCTTCCACATAGTCCTGCAATTACATTTTATGCATATGTAGGTACAAACTATTTAATAATTTTAACAATTTAAAAATATTATTTTACAATGTATACTATTTTATTATTAAACTATTTACTTTTCTCAGTAAGAAATATATTGTCTGGCTTGAAAAGAGACTGTCCAAAGCAACTCACCTTGGAACTTTACGTGCTACACTATTCAAAGCAATACGTAGTTTGGGATGCAGCCAGAGATTAATGTTATATAACGTTCAGAGTGCTTACTATCAACTTGCGCACAGTTCATGTTAGCGTATGTTACCATGCCAAGAAAAGCCAGCAGACATCATAGCTTGAAGTGCAAAGGCTGTCTGACTCGTGTCATGCATTCAAAATTGAAATGTCATGTTTTTTTCTCACACACTCAGTAATTTTTGGGTGGGACAAATTCAACTTTCCAGTATCTTTTCCTTTTGCATTACTGCATTCCACCCATGCCTTAGCTCTTCTCTGTAATTATTGTTTCTAAAAGACTAAGGAGGATGGCTTAGAGGCTGTAGGACAGGACTGGAGTGAGGAATGCTACGGTGTGTCCGATTAAAATACAGTACGGGATGTGAAACACAAACAGTTATTTATTGAGGAAGAAGGTAACTGATGAAAAAGGAATAACGTTCACTTGTAGATAGAGGCACACAGCCTGTGGATATGTAGGAGTACAAATCATGTCGTGGAAGAAATGTTGTAAACATTGTTGGAAGAAATGTTGTAGAATATCTTTACTGATATTGACTGGGCATGTTCGGAACGATGACACATTGTGTTACTGGAAATCAAATTATTACCCTACAGAGGGTAGAATTCAAACACAGCAACTCGGTAGTACTCAGTAGTTTGTATGTTCTTCATGTGCTTGACTATGTATGAACCCTTTACAGGACATCAGGAAACCCTCATGAAACCTGTTAATGATTGTTTGGTCATACAAATTACTCTATCAGTGCTTATCCCATATATATATAGGGGATAAGCACTGATAGAGTAAATATGGTGCCACAAAAAGTTCAATTCTGTTCATTTTTCAACATGGAAAAGATGAGAGAAAACACAATTCAAATCTTAGTAAGTTTGTGAATGTTTACAGAATATAGCTATTTCCCTGAATTTAGTTCAATGATATAAACTGTATTTGGGGGGAAATAAAGTATTTGCCTGTTGAATTAGTGCAGGTAAAATCAGTGAAGTGCTGTACAGTAAAGTCGTAGCAATAATATTGTTTTATACCACTGTTGTTTATACACAGCAGTTCTGTTTCAAACCATCACTAGGAAAGGGAGTCATATCTCTGTGGTTCCTGTTGGCTAGGGTGTGGTGAGTGGGTGAGACTCTGACCACAACAGAGAACATACACATTAGCACAATTGTCAGTAAAATAAATAAACTCACACTTTGTCCAGTAAAATTTTCAGGACTTTCACTAGCTATCTGTACGTGTTGTTTGTGGCAGGGCATTATACAAATAGTCAGTGATGTCGAATGTGACTTTAAATAAACAAACAAACCTGGGTTTGAGATGTCTTTTAGTGTTTAGATTGAATTTTGTTTTGCATTGAGTGGTTTGTGCATTGCTTTTAATCACTATCGAGCTATGTGAGGAATCAGAAATGTATACAGTAATTAGAAGTTTGACTGCAAAATGTAAGACCATAAGTGAAAATACTTGTATTTTGCTTTTTTCACAAATGCAATACAGTTTGTTTTTCATTACAAATCATATGCCCTGGACAAAACATTAGTAACCTTGTGTGTTTAAAGTGGTAGTAACTTCAGGCTCCTGCAGGTGGTGTGTCTCATGAGGAAGATCAGGCTATAAATACCTGCAGGGTGTAAGACTGGATTCATAGATTGAGAAGAGGTGATACAGATCTTTCAGCATGTGGAAAATGGGTCACAAAGCAGATGTTAATGATTATCAAAATGAATGATTGCATTTGGGCTACCTGGAACAACAAGTAAGACACCAGGTAAAGCCTCAATGAAACTGTGCAATTATTTGAGGCAGAAGTACCTGAATCTTTGGAGGGAAAGAATTAATTTAACTTTTAAATTAAACGTACATTTAAAATGTATTCCCATTTTGGCTTTAACAACATGGACATTTTGATTTAGGTTGTTTTGCCTACCTGCTGTTTGCTACCTGCTGTGTGCATACATGAATACATGAGCTTGTTTACAGTTTATTCTAGCAGTCAGTGCTATGATCTAAAATGAACAAACAATATCTCATAAAAAACTGAACAAAATAAGAGAGGAGGATGTTGTTTGAAGTAAGAGACTATTCTGAATGTCAGCTACTTTCATGTTTCCCTGATTGCTTTATATTAAACTAGTGGTTCAGGTAGTGGATTAGAGGATTAAAAACCCTGATGCATTCATTGTTTCTTCTACCTGCTTAATCCAGTTCAGTGCCATTGAGGGCTAAGCAGCACAGGTGGAAATCAACTTTAGACGATGCACCAGTCCATTTCCGGCTACATACACACACACACATTCACTCACACAATGTCACTTTCAAGACACCATTAAAGATTTATATGTTATAGATGTTATATAGTTATAAGTTATAAGTTATAGAGTTACATGATACCTGGAGATAAAAACCCATACATAACATTTTCTGTTTAAAAAGTTACCCTAAAAAAACTTGAAACTTGAAAAACATGAATTGTCTCTGTGATCATCTATGGATTTTTTTTTTTTACCAATTTTAAGTTTAATATGAATATTACCCCATGTACATGTAAGTATGTATACACAGCACATGCCTGAAATATGTATTTGTGTGTCTTTACAGGGATAGTGCATGAAAATGTCAAGATGGGTTCAGATGGTGAGAGTGATCAAGCTTCAGGCACCTCATCTGATGAGGTGCAGAGTCCTGTGAGAGTCAGGATGCGTAACAACCCTTCACGGCGTATCGCCAATGAGGTAATTGACATTTAACATCTGAGTCGTGGGCTCTCACAAACATGCATGCAGTTGAACCTCCCTCTACGTACAGGTATGCATCATTTAATGACTGCATTATGTTCTGAGCAAAAGGTTCCCAAATGGAGGTTGACTTAGCTGAGTCTGTGTAGGCTACTGTAATGTAAATATAAAGGGTATTTTTACAAGATGCAAACGGTGGGTGGGAAACTCTAGGCATCTCACAACTCGATTTGATTACGATTCAGAGTTTTTTTTTCTTTACCATGTGACTACTTGAAACAAATCCAGGATGAATTTAATTCCAATATTTTTTTATTAACAAAACTAATGGAAGCAATTTAGCATATTCCAAAAACCATGTAAATAATGAATCAAATAAATATCTGCCCTTTTATATAAAGAAATGAGGTCAACATTTCTGAGCATAGAATCAAAATCCTGAGGAT
>JAUZST010015005.1:0-10384 GCA_034779995.1 Parotocinclus haroldoi
GTTAGGTTAATTGGTGTCTCTAAATTGTCATTGACTTGTGTATGCAAACACCCCAGCCGTGTAACTGGAAACAGCTGGACGCCGGTCCCAAGGGAGGGGTGGAGAAAGCAATGGCAAACTACTCCACTATCCTTCCAAAATACTTCATGGATCACATCGATGGAAGACAGAAATGTGTAGAGCTTGATGATCCATCAAGTGACCGAATGTCAGCCGCGACTGTACAGTTAATCCATCCATCCATGTTTAACTATGTTCAGCGAACTATTTGCAAAAGAATAAAACATTATTTGTTGAATGTGTAAAATTTCCCTCAGATAAGGATTCATGTTCAATAAAAACTATGTATTTACTGAATTTAGAATAAATGTACTAGATTTTGATATCTATTGTTCTCAGGATATGAAATGATATATTGCACAGCCTTAATTAGAATTAGTTTCTTCACAGTTCCAAAGACATGGGATCAGCTGCTGGTGTGGAATTTGCATGTCTGTGTGGGGTTCCTTCAGGTACTCTAGTTTCCTCCCATATTCCAAATGCACCATGCATTGGACCACCACCCTGTCTACAGTTGTTTCTGCCTTGTACCCTGTGCTGTCGGTTAGGTCTGGCCCCCACAACCATGAATAGAATCTGGTGAGAGTGTGAGTGAATAAGCAGAAATTATTGGAACGGGCCAGAAATAATAAAGGATTTGTCATCACTGTATGGCAGTCTGGATGGAGATGCAGATACATGTTTAAAAATTAAGAAAAACAAAGAAATGTTTAAAAGTACTTTTTTGTAGTTTTTAAGTGAAATAAGTGGTTCTGTGTGAGCAGTCATTAGATCCCTAGACAGTATTATCATTGGCCATGACGCCCAAGATCCTCCACTTCAGATTTCCAGAGTTTCAGCAGGAGGTTCTTCGACATCTCTAATGCGGGCTTTTAAATGTGCCAGATGCTAAAAAAGGCATCCTCTCGAACTGGTAATTGCAACGCATCTCTCATCCAGTATGAGCAAAACGATACAAAGTTCATGAGGGTTTAAAGAGAGAGCTTTCAGTGCTGTGCTTTTCTCCTGCTGTTCTCTCTGATCTGATACACCACTCCATTCATCCAAAACCAATCACCATTCCCGGTCACTCACATCCAACGACTGAATGACCTTCATCAGCTCTCACACAGAAAATGCCCTGCAGCGCCACTCGACTGGTGGAACTCACTGGTCGGAAAAGTTGTCCTCCAGCACAAAACGTCCAGCGTTATTCAGTCACGCTTTGCACAGAGCACGACAGTTTTAAACAGTAATTCATCTGGGCATGCGGGAAAATACATCTGGGAAGCCGGGGCTTTACAACAAGAAACCTCACATGGTTCACATGATGTAGAACTGATTTGGAAGCCGGTGGTGATGACACAGACACAGAATGAAACTTCAACTGATAACCTGTGTCATCTGGACAGTGAGCATAGATACCAACGACAATGGACAGGACTGAGAAGGAAGGAGAAGGGGACAGAGCTGTCACCTTATCAGAGGCATAGTAAAATGTAAAATGTTTTGTGGGGATTTGAACACCATTTCACTTTAGA
Source organism: Parotocinclus haroldoi (assembly GCA_034779995.1). Classification (NCBI taxonomy): domain Eukaryota; kingdom Metazoa; phylum Chordata; class Actinopteri; order Siluriformes; family Loricariidae; genus Parotocinclus; species Parotocinclus haroldoi. Next base: position 1,581 of record JAUZST010015005.1, read on the forward strand.
TACAGATGAACTTGGACTACTTATGCTTATATCTTGGGTGTGATATCAGAACAACACTTAAATACACAAAAGCACAACATTTTAACAGAGTGGAAGGGAGTGACTCCTTGGCACAATGGCCTCTTGCAGTGGTTCCAGCATCCCAGGCTCGATCCGGACATCGGACTCCACATGTATGTGTCCTCCTTTGTCCACGTGAATTTACTCTGGGTTCTCCAGTTTCCACTCACATTCCAAAGACGTGCATAAAGGTTAATTGATTAAACTAAATGTGAGTATGTATGACAATTTTAATATAACCTTTTGCTTTATCTACAAGCACCTTCAGGGACAGACTCATTTCACCAAAGTGCTCTAGGAGATTGGAAAGTTATTTGCCTGCAGCCACCAGTATGTGGTACAAAATATGATTTGCAGAACAGAGATGGGACGGTTCTTACACTGTGTACAAAAACAAGGTGTCAACAACTGCGCGTTGCGCGTTACTTTTTCACATTAACCTGCCTGATAAGCTTATTTAAATCGTCTTGTCATCACATTTACTAAGGAGCATTTATGATTCCTCACACTCCTGGCTGAGAAGTGTGGAAATGTGCAGAGAGATGATTAATATTTAGTGCACCGCTTCAGATTGACAGAATCACTGCCTACTAATTGCTGACATGTTAAGGCAAGCAGATTTAATGAAAGATGCTGAAATAATCCAAGACGAACACAGTTTTATCCCACGATGTGCTGTAATAATTGCCACACACAATGTAAGTGGTTCATATCCATGGAAATTAACAGTTTAGAGTTTCTTTGCCATTTTGGTGTGCCTTTATTGTGCTGTATCAATTGTACGTCGTTTCGGTTTAGCGCAAAACATACAGATACACAACGACAGCATACCAACATAAAATAAGGCATTACTGTAAACAGATCTAACTAAGAGAAATAACATTATTATACTATCCAGGGTCAATAAGTGTAGAACAGGCAAGTCTTTGCAGGAGAATTCTGGGGTTCCGACTGCTATGACAACATCATAAATGAAATTGAGCATGAAAACCTAATTTTATTCCATTTACAATATCTTTTATCTGCCTAAGCCGTACTATGTACATGTACGTGCAGCAGGAGGTGATGTGGTTGGTCGGTTGGAGTTATCTCATTGTGGCGTGAAATGGAAGTTGGTCATGTTCTAATTTAACAGCGCATAGTTAAGGTGTGCTATTAAAAAGTAATTTTTGCAAGGCATGCACCAACCCCATGCTGAGAGCCGGATGTTATAAGGTTTGAGCTAATTTGCAGGCATAATTAGTTCCTATAGTGACAGAAAAACATTTTTCCCCACTGATTGCTACATTAAAGGAGAGTTCAGGGGCGAACTTAATTTATTTCTACATTTAACAGTACGCATTTATATACTCATTTATTTCCAACAAATGGCAAGGATACTTATTTTAAGTTAGTTTATATATATATATATATATATATATAAAACAGAAATTTATTAGAAGTTTATTTGAATTGTTTAAAGTCACTATCAGTGGCCATTTTGTGCTTTGTCATCGGTGATCTTCATCTAAAGTGCTGCAGTTTTATTTACGGACCACAGCATAGTCTTTATAATTCAGAATAATTGTTTTGGCAGCATGTTTCTAGCCTCCGAAGTTTCCCTGTGATTGGCCAACTTTCCTTTGTTGCTGTATTATAGATAAACAAAGCTAGCAGCTCAGCTTTCTAGGACTAAAGTGATACAGTACCATGCAAGCAATGATAAATGCTCAGAAATGTGATTCGATATTGTTTTGGAATAAAACACTTGGACATCAGTCATCCTGTTAAATAATGGATTCGTGGCGTCTCTCGAGTCCTAAATCCCAAGTCCAATTTATTGATAGTGAAGTGACACTCAATTCACACTCAATTCACACTTGATCAAAAACACACCAGGGTGGTGGTACAGTTTAGTCTCCAAACTTTCTGCTGTACAAAGAACTGAGAGTGGATTCAAAAGAAGGTCTAAAAAAGTGCCTGTGTTTGTGTGTGTGTGTGTGTGTGTGTGTGTGTGCCTTTAATCATTGCATTTGATCTGTTAGATTCTGCTGACTGACTGTGTCAGTGAGTGAAGGGCATGAGGTACACCAAATGTGATTAGGTGGTGTGATTACTGTGCTTTATCATGCTCGATACACTCTCCTCTCAAAGAACAACTGGTCTATATTTTTGTCATGTACTCAAATATGGGCAGCACTGAAAATATTAGGTACACACCATTTAATGTTCGCATTACGTTTTGTTAAACAGGATATTAACCAAGTTACCTAAGTCAAATAGGAGTTTAGGTGCTTTGAAGTGTTTTAATTTAAACAATAACATGAATTAAAACATAGTTTAAACATTTAGTACACTACTGCACTCTACAGTACAGCAATTTTTATGTTTGTATGTAGATTTTTTTCCCATACTTAGTAAAGTGATTTATGTTCAAAACATAAAAACGTCATCAATACAACAGGTCTATTTACAGTCTTTATAATGAAACATGCAATTAGTCTTTGTTCTTTAATCACTGGCAATTCCCTCGAAATGCTCAGAAAAGCATACTGTCTTGCATGATGACTACATTTGTCACATGACAATAAAATATTGCCAAGCCATAGTAGAATGGTACTATGTTGTTTTCTTCAAGACTGCAATTCTATTTTCCATCATCAGGTGCCACAAGGGTTTGATCAAACCTTTGTAGTTGCTGTCATGCAGACATGAAGCAGATGTATGTAAGACCGATTTTTATTTCTTATTATAATTCTTAAGACCTCAGACATTAAAGCGGAAATTGAGCAGATGTACATTAAATGGTGCATACCTGTACATGCATTACTAATCATGCAAAATAATAGGCGTTGGGCCGATGCTAAGATTAGGCTGATTTCCAAACCAATATTTGGTGCAGTTCTTGTATGCGAGGAGAGAACCGTTGAACAGTGGCTGTAACTTTCTGAAGTATTTCAAAGTGAGTGCACAAAAAAACATGCAGTTGTGCAGAGGGAGCAGAGTTAGAAATGTCAGTACCACGAATTTAATTACACATTTGGTAGCACACCAACCATACAAATGTACAGCGTATCTGACAGTACAAGTGGAGCTTCTCACAGTCCTGAGCACAAAAGCAAAACCTGCAGATTCTCAGCCGGTTGAACCGCTTCTTCAGATATCAAGAAATTCAATAAAAAAGCTTGAGAGTTACAACTATTATAGCAAAGGTCTGGATTACCGAGCATTATCTGTTGGGGAGGATGCTGAGTTTCCACAGGTGCTCACTTGTGCCATGTCACACCATACCCAGCATTGTTGTTTTTTTTTCCAGTTCTCCACTACCACTTTCACACAACTTGTTGGTTGTATCTAATTTACTGCCCACACAAAAAATGACTGACCTTGTGTGTTCAAGATGGTAGTAAATTCACAGCATGTGCAGATGGTGTGGGATAAGGACGATGGGGCTATAAGTACCTGCAGGGTGTGCGACAGGATTTATAGATATAGAGAAGAGGGGGTACAGTGCAGTGATCGTGTCATTAGATGTGTGGGGGGATATGGGTCCCATGGCATCTTAATGCATGGCCAAACATAGTGATCACGTTAGTGTAAAGTCAGAGTCAGATTTCTCTGTAAAAAGTAATATACACAGGATTAATCTGTTGCCGACTCCCAAATGTTTTTTTTACGCCTATATCTATATTTATCAGTGACTAAAAGCATAAAAAAAGCAAAAGGTTGTAATACAAACAATAATATTAATCAGTGTAGACAATAATTAAAAGAAAAGAATATGAAACTTAGTAGACATAGTCACTAATGCCAACGTAGTTTTAGCTCGTCTTATACCTGTGACAGCATCACAGTGACTGGGGGGGGGTGACTGAAATCACACCCATAGACTGATATAATATGCATATACATGATATTATTAATAGAATATTAGTATAATATTCATACTATGCCTATGATACTATGCCTTCCTGGTTCTTCTTTATCCTTTTCGTTTTATGGCGAATAGCGCTTTATGTTTATCGATGCATTATCGGCACTGTGTGAGCACAGGTGCATAGAGAAGAAGTTTAACACAACTTTTGCCACTGATCACCACATTTGTACACACTACATGTTTAAGGCTGGAGGGACTGATTTGGTTTGGTTTTAGTATTGAATTGTTTTTGTTGCTGAGTTGCAATTATTCATTATAAAAATTAAATAGCAGCATGTTTGATCGTCTGGCAATATATGCGGATAGCCCATTAGTTCTTAGGAAGTAACATTGTTTGTTTATTTTGTTTGTTTAACATCGCTATCAGCATCAGTGGCAATCGCTATCACACACAAGGTTATGCATAAAGTTATCTCAAGCCTCATCACATGTATACACTCAAGTAAATGCCAATTTAGAGTACTCAGGTAACCTAACATGCATGTTTTTGGTCTGTGAGTGGAAACCAGAGTACCCAGTTTACCCAGAGTAAACTCACACAGATAAGGGAAGGACATGCAGACTCCACACAGAAAGGACCCAGGGCTCCACCCAGGGATTGAACCCACAACCTTTTGACTGTGAGGTAGCAGTGCTACCCACCGAGGCCCCATGCCACTTCAAGTGACATTGTAAAAAGTAGTCATTTAAAACTGTGAAAGACCTAAAGTGATCTTTTAGAGTTGAAAAACGTAAACAAGGGATTATTTTTTATACGTGAATTACATTAGCACAGAGCCTCTGTATGAGCTGTGAGAGGCAAAACCTTCATCTGTGCTCATTTCAACAGGCTCTATAAATTTTCCAGATGTGAGAACTGGCCACGTTGCAAATCAAGAGGGATTTGATAAAGTGTAGAGAATGAATAATACAGCAACCAGTTTATCAGCGTAAACACATGCCGCATCCAAAGTCATTGTGATTACAATTCACACCACCTGTCAGACACACAACAGATCCTGTGATTTAAGGCAGAGTAATTCACTTTTTCAATTTACAACACAACAAGTAGAAAGTGTGAGTGAGAGGTGTGATGTACTCACTTGCAGTCATGGCCGAAAGTGTTGGCACCCCTCGATTTTTCCCCGGAAAATGCACCATATCTCCCAGAAATATATTGCAATTACAAATGTTTTGTTAAATTTTAGACATGTTTATTTCCTTTGCGTGCACTGGAATAAGTATTGCCACCCTCAACTTAGTATTTGTTTGCACACCCTTTGGAAAAGATAACTGAAATAATTCACTTCCCATCAACCCATCTTCTCTAAAAACATCAACCAACTTCTTTTGCTGCTCAACTGGAATTTTGGACCACTCTTCTTTCGGAAAGTCTAGCTTTTTATATCACAGCAGTCTGTTTGTTAGCAGTCAGGTTCTCCTGGATTTCTTGGCATTGCGTTTCATTTTATTCGAATGCCGATGGATAGTTCGCACTGACGCTGATGCACCTGCAGGACAGCTTGAATTTCTTTGGAACTTGATTGGAGCTGCTTATTCACCGTCCGGACTATCCTGCATTGCAGCCTTTCATTATTTTTTCTCTTCCACTTCTCTCTTGTCCAGGGAGAGTAGCCACAGTTCCATGTGATGTAAACTTCTTGATTATGGTGCAGACCGTGGACGAAGGGACATCAAGATCTCTGGAGATAACCTTTTAACTTTGAGATTGTCGCTATTTTTCCCTCTGTCAGTTCTCTTCTCCTCCTTCTGTTCTTCATGCTTTTTTTGTTGTTGTTGTTTAAACCTATTTTTAACCCACGATTTTAAACAACTTTTTTTTTGCATTTTGTGTGATTTGTGGTGTCTGCCTTTTTTCTCCGTTTCTTCAGTGTCTGGGAGAAATGCTTTCTATATAATATTTTCTGGAAACATTCATTTCAGGGGTGCCAACACTGTAGGTTAGGTGATGTGATTACACTGCTTGTTCCACAGGAAGGTGAAAATTGGCCACATCCCAAATGAAGTGCGTGAGTAGAAAGCAAAATTTGCAAGGAGAAACAACTTTTTTTTACTATGGGTCCCTAAAAACAGTCCAAATAACCAACATTTATTCCTAATGAGCTGTGCTGTGCACCATCATTAAACTCCATATAATATACACTGATAAGCCAAATCATTCTGTCCACACACACATAAGCATTAATGACAATAACAAGTTGTGATGGCAAACTGCTCACACCTCTCAAACTTGCTTGAAAAGTCTCTAAATGTCGCTGCATGCCATAAATTGCTCATTTGTGACATCTTTACATCGTATTTACATGCTGCCTAATTTCATGTGATATCACCTTTACATACGTATCCAAACGAGATACTTCAAAAGAGAAACAATATGCACATTATGATTTAAAAAAAAAGCTATAGATTAGAGTTTATACTATCTGAAGAGTTTATGAAACACTTAATATGGCTATTATTCATTTTGTGAGGTCATGCCAACGGAAACGTTCATCTCTATGATTGTTAATAACTGGAGAATTTCAGTCCTGCGTTCATAAACATCTTCCACGTAACAAAATGTAGCATTTGTAGGATTTTACTCTTGAATACGCTACAGTACTTTACAGTGTAGTTTCGAGAACTGTCTGTTGATATCTTCAGTGCATATTATCAAGGACAGGGTAAAATATTCATGTACGCTAACTTAGCTATCACCGTGACCACCCTGCCTTTTTTTTCCTTTTGGGTTCTTTGGGTTATTTACTTGTTTCCAAGTAGGTTTGACAGCCTTTGAGAGTCCATATAAATCCCAGATAAGCCTAAATCGTGGTTTGGAGACTAAACAGCATCAGAAATCCTAGTCAGCAAGACCTAGTCCCAACAACAGTTTGATAAGCCTTGTGTTGCTCAGGGGCGTCACGGTGGTTCAATGGGTAGCTTTGCTGCCTCACAGCAAGAAGGTTCTGGGTTCAATCCCATGGTGGATTACTATGGGTACTCCGGTTTCCTCTTACAGTCCAAAGACATGCATGTTAGGTATTGATTACTCTAAATTGGCATTGACACATGTGTGTGTGTGTGTATATATATGACTAGTCTTGAGTTGAACTTGTGTATAGATATAACCTTGTGTGTGTTGCTGAGATGGTCATTGGTGCCCATAGTGACATTAATGAAGCCAAATAAACAAACTTGGAGTTCTCTCGATGCCCCAAGATTTTTTTACGCTTGAACCACTGTCTATGAATATATTACCCAGACCAACATGAACAGTTTGCAAAAGAGAAAATAAGATATGCTTTGACTATGTTAAGACAATCCAAATTGAGGCAGTAAGTGTTATAAAAAGAGATATAAAAAAGCCTTCTTTGCCACCTTAACACTGAATGCTAAAGACCTGCTGCTCGTTACAGAAACTCCAACCAAGCTGCCTTTATTCTATACCTATATGATTATGTACTCATTCAACATATAAACCTTATTGGATGCTATTCTTTCTGCAATTTAATACTGACCTATGAAGAAACTACTACTGATTACTAATTTCTACTACTTAGTTGCTTGCAGTTGAGAATGGGGTGGCTGGGTGCATTGGGTAAAGTCTGAATAGGAACAACTGCTAAAAATTGCCATTTTGTAACAACAACAATAACAAATTACACCGTGGCTTAACGACAGAAAGGCAAAAGAGAGTGGCCAAGTCAGAGCCCTTACCTAAAACCCATATAAAATCTGAATTGACTCAAAGAGAGCAGTCTAGTGTAGCTCATTATGAGTTTTAACTGAAATAAATGCCGCAAGGAAGAATAATCAAATTTCTAATTGTGCAAAGTGGGTAGAGACATATATAAATGAACTGATTGTTGGAAGTGATGGAGAGCAGCCACATCCAACCTGTCTTAGTTAGAAATAAATAAATATCAACAATTCGTTCAAACATAATGAATCAGTCCTTTCTTCATATGCCAAAAGTATCTGCACCAATTGCCTAGCAGGAAAAATCTACCTACTGCTCTTCTCACTCAATATCCAAACAATGAATATGTTTTGAATAGTCTGATAGTAAGATTGCAAGAGTGCACTTTCACCCACTTATCATGTCCACAAAATCTAGATTTATTATTAATATGCTTTCACATTTAGAAATAACAATGGATTTAATGGATGTTGTTGGTAATACTTATTTTGTCAAACTTGTGATTTTATTATCAATAATACTTTTAGAATATATATTGTTTAATGTCAGTGTTTTACGAAGTATGTAATGACACATAATACCATTTATCAATATATCATATATATTGAATAACAATAAATGTAACGTGATTTTTTTTTTTCCATTTTCTTTGTTTTGTTCTTTCCTTTTTCTGCTTTTTGGTCTGGGTCACTCCTGGTCTTGGTCTGGACTTGGACTCCACTATTTAAAGCTTTGGTCTTGATTCAGATTAGTGTTTTAAACACCATGATAAGTCAACAGTTTGGCTTAGGTTAGTGTTTACATTCACAGAGTTACATTGGCTTAGATTGGTTTTGCTTAGAGTCTGGTTCCCTGTACAGCTCTATGCCAAACAAAGAAGAAATCTGACTGTTTACATATTGAGTTTTTTTTTTGCTAATATTGTTGTTGTTGTTGTTGTTGTTGTTTTTAACCAGATAATGTGTTTGTTACTTTGATTAGTGGTTTATTTATAGTAGCTGTAGCTATAACATTGACTATTATACTATAAAATTATTGGAAAGTTCCCACAATGATAGACAGACATTTTGTATGTGCGTGTGTGTGTGTGTGTGTGCGTGTGTGTGTGTGTGTGTGTGTGTGTGTGTGTGTGTGTGTGTGTGTGTGTGT
>JAUZST010015006.1:0-10384 GCA_034779995.1 Parotocinclus haroldoi
CTTCCTCACCTCATCCGCCAGGGGGCGGCAGCGCTCTGCAAATGAACCGTTTTAATTCTTCGATGTCATTCGTTAAATTAGGAGCGATTTACGGTTCCTGAATTCACTCGTAACTAGCGCCTAGGTTAATCACGTGACGGTTGACTCGCTCGTTTGACCCCGAGCGCGATTCTTAAAATATCTGAAAGTGTAATTACGAGAAATGACCACCAGAGGAAGACAAAATTGCTCGCAAAATACGCTGTGGACGCCGGACGCCCATAATATCGTTATCACGGAGCTTATTTGGAACATTGTTATATTTTAAACATTGATGTATAATAAGAGAGGTGCCAGAGGTTGCAGACATGATAGGATAGTGGCAGGAATTGCGCCGTGAGAGTTGCACCACCGATGTCTGACCAGATGAGAGCAGCAGATCCAAAATGGCGGGCCGCAGGAACCATGGCGGGAAACTCCATTGCCCAGAGTCATCTCTTCTCTCAGGGACGCTGGTGGTAAGCAGCTATGGTGGCTACATGTGCGCGCGGTTTGAAAGTTGTTTTTTTTTTTTTTTAAAGAGGAGCTTACATAAACGGTTAAGTGAAGAGGCAAGGTTAAGACGTAAATAGAGAGATTGTGACATCTCTGACGCGTTGACGCTCCAAAGGGAAATACTACGTTGAAAAGAAGGCGTTGAGCGAAGAGGAAGTTTGGTTCATCAGAAGCTATCCCGGCTTTACAAAAATGTTCCCTTCATGTCCAGCTTTGGTGTCTTTTGTTCCCTCGCTGATTGTAGAGGCAGTTTTGGCTACCTCACACACCACTTTGGGACTCTACTGTTTTTTTGGTGCAGTCACCCACTGACGCCTGTGCACGGGCGTTTTAACCTGGACCGGCATCGAGTCAAACACACCATGCTGTCCCTTTATTTTAAATATTATACTCACTGTGTAGTTATTAGGCAAACGAGGCAACGTCTTTACACTTTGGGAACTCCCAGTAAGCTCGTTTGGCTGCTGGAGCTTCTGGATTTTGAAACCATGCATTGCTTTGTGCCTGCGCCACGTTTCCAGCTTGTTAAGTTGAATATGGCGTCATGGCCCTTGGGTTTATAGGTCTAGACATGCCCTGGACCTACATAAGCACATAGTGGGACTGTGGTGGCCTAGCCGTTACGGTCCCGGACCTCTGTTGGGTCCCTGAACAAGGCCAACAATTGCTTTGATTGTAAGACTGTGTTAATTGGTCGTGTCTCTGGATAAGGGCGTTTTGTAAATGCCGTAAGTGTAAATGTAAACACAACGCAGCCTCGTCGGATTGAAAACTTTACACTGGAAGGGTCCAGATTGGATGGGCGCTTTGACGGCTTCAGAAGATCCATCGTAGCACGGCGGAAATGGAGTTTAGTCAAACTTCTCATCTCTCCCTTCCTAACCCAACTCTTCCTCGACTGCGGTGAACTTCTGTAATTCATTCTGGATGATAAATGTAAATAGAAACGTACAACACACCTAACTCACCGTATTACCGGGACGCCAGCTTTGTAAATCATCAGCGCTCTGCTGATGAAGTGGTACACTGGCTCGTTTGCTCGCTTGCTTGCTGGAGTTACAGAGCAAAAGAAATGTTGAGACACCCATTCCTAAGGTGCATCATCACTCTGAGATGTCTCATCATGATGGCTCATACAATCAGTCCTTACATTGCTGGGTGATTCTGGGGATTTGGCCTGTGTATTTGGGTGAAAATTGCTATTTAAACCCCCTGTAAAGGCTTCAAAAGGGGTAATCAGGAACTCAGCGTGAACTTAATTCGGCTCAATGGATCTCGATACCTGTTTGATTTCCACGCGGCGCTGCTCGGCGTAATTGCGCTTTTTTTTTTTTTTTCGGGGCAAGTTGTGTGAAAACATGCAGTCTGTCGACTAGTGATCTCGCCGTTTATCTGCTCTTTTTGGACGCCTGTGTTGGTACGGTACGGTTTAAAAGTTCTTTGGGCTGTTGTTTTTTTTTTGTTTTTTTTTAAGTGGACCTTCGCTAGGAGCGTTGGGGCGGGCGGTGCCAAGTTTGATACCTTAGCCGTACCCGTGACCATCTTGTAGGCTGGAAGGCAGAGTGAAATTTGTCAAAGCGACCCTCTGTGTTTTGGAAATGGCCTCGTTCCAAGTTTGCCTCCTAAATCATTTCTTTCCCAAAAATTTGCCCGCCATGGCAATATTCTTCTCTGGCCGTAATCAGAGCTCGTTATCAGTTGGGAATCTCGAGAGCTTGTTGTTCTAAGACGTTTTTCAGCTTTATGAGGATTCTGTTTCGTGCTGCAAAAACAAGCTAATGGCGTTTACATTAGGAATCCTGGTTTGCTTCCTCATGGTGCATCAGGTGAGTTTTAGGAATTAACACTCTGTATTTGCAAAGGCCCTCGTAGGACGACCAGACTGCGCCCGATTATCTTTCTCTGAACACTGACTCTGTATTCTTGGCCTCCGTTGTCAGTGACGAAACAGTGAAGTGCGACCCTCACCTACTACATGACATCCTACACCGACCCGCCGGATAAAATCATTCTGGCGAGGAAACAATAACACATTGACATAATTCCTAGCAGATGTGTGCGTGCCTGAGCTACAAGAGTCCACGGTGAGGGTCGCCAGCGGCCAGCATGGCATTCTGAGCTGTGTGCGCACTGGAACACACGGGCCAGAAGATTCAAGATCACCGAGGAACACTGATCGACCCTCTGGACTGTTTGGACTGTTTGAGGATCCAGAGCATAAACTGATTTAACATCGAGGAAGGAAACATTAGAGGAGAAGTGGAGAGGAATGTGATCCTGATGTGATCTTACTCCATGCTCTATTACGATATTCACATGGTTTCTGTTAGATCGTTATATTTCATAACCTTTGTGTGCTCCAGCGTAGGCTTTTTGATTTTGAATTCAAATCTAAAGGTTGCTAATTTTTTTATTTTTTTATTTGTAGATCGTAGAACGATTTGATTATAAACTTTAACAATTTAAAAAAAAAAGAAAATGCAGCAAAAATATAATTTTTACGAGTAAACAAAAAAATATTACTTTCACAAAAAATTATATTTTCTAATAAAATATGAATAATTAAATATCCCATAATTTAAATAACGAATATTTACCAATTTACTAATTACTGTATATAAAACAAGGGCAAGCAATTTGGCTTTGTTCTAAAAATAAAAAGATTAAGAAAAAGAATAAGAAAAATAAAGATGATAATAATATTTTTTAAAAAATACAAATAATAATATTAATTATTATTATTAGTATTTATAATAATAAATAATAATTATTATTATATTTATAATATAATAATATTGTTTTAAATGTGGCTTTGTTCTAATAATAAAAAGAGAAAAATAAAGATAATTATAATATTTTTTTAAAATAATACAAATAATAATATTAATAATTATTATTATTTATAATAATTATTATTATATTTATATGTATAATAATTATTATCATTATTGTTATCGATATTATTGTTATATTGTAGCTATATCATGCTCGCCTAATCTAATTTATTGTCAAATAAACCCTTATTGTTACATTAATTACAATTTTACTCTATATTTGAACACTTTATGCATTTAATTAAATGGTTAGAATGAATTCCAATAATAATAATAATAATAATAATAATAATAATAATAATAATAATAATAATAATAATAATAATCAATCTGGTACTAATGGGAGTGGTTCCCGGTTCCTGCCTTACTCCTCTTTCTGTTCCTCCCTCACCCCCTCACACCCTCTCCTCCCCATCTGCATGTGAAATCGCCATTTCACCCCCCTGCACACTTCCTAATTGTTGTAAAAATTATTTGTGAAATTGCTTTGCACCAGGAGTCTTCTGCACACCAATCGGGTCACGGCTTTTCGCACGTGCTCCCGCGGCGTGGACACACACACACACACACACACACTGTCCATCCGGCACATGTGCGCCTACAGATCTGAACCCCACACTTTATGTTTCATTTTATAAATGGAAGTTAATTTAATGAAAGTTAATATAGATGTCATTTATGCCTACAAAAGCAACGTTTAATATTTTTATTTATGTAGAATAATACTTGTTTTTAAATGGCCCGAATGAATGAATGAATTTGAATGAATTTAATGAATAACCAATTAGTCTGGATGTATAGAGAGCTTAAATGTTTCATACCGAATCTGTCTTTTTACCTTTGATTGTAAAGAAATTTTAAACTTAAATTATTATTATTATTATTATTATTATTATTATTATTATTATTATTATTATTATTAATAATAATTCTCCTTTAGACATTTCCACACCCTACTAATTTGTGTTTCTATATTTTTCTACTCACCTCATATGCTGTGTTATTGTACAGGTTTGGGGTAGTCACAGCCACGCATGGCCACTAAATACACAAAAAAATCCTATAAAAACGATTGTATAATAATGTAAACATAATGTAAAGCAATTCTTACCAGTTTTTTTTTGTTATGAGATGATTTGAACTTGTTTTTGGAAAAAATTAAATAATAGGTCTTTCCGCGTTTATAGCTGTTTCGTTTTTGAATTCTTTCTGAACTAATGGATTGATGTAATTCGTTTTGACCAGTTGATATGAATGAAGTGGCAGACAGAGACACCTGGGTCAACCTCTGGTTATGAAGCTCTGGTTGGTTCATCCTCAGTGCAGCATCTGAAGAAGTTTCCTTCGTCTCAGAAGCAACCTTAGGAAAAAAAAACGAGAAAAGGAGAATTGAGACGATGAGAGGAAGCAGGTTGGAGTTTTGATTGGAAAGGTCCCAATGATGAACAATTCCATTTAACCTGTAGGCCTACGCATCTCGTTAACGACAAATCTTGTAGACAGATTGTGTGTGTGTGTGTGTGTGTGTGTGTGTGTGTGTGTGTGTGTGTGTGTGTGTGTGTGTGTGTATAGCAGTACAGATGACTTTATTCTGCAGGTTCAGATGATTCGAATAATTTCATATTAATTGTTAATTATAAATCAGTGGTTTCTGTTCTAATCTGTACTGTCTCAGAACTTCCCGTTTATTCATTCATTCATTCATTTAGGTTTGAGGATCGTTACAGACTACTGACGATCTCGTTAGCGTCTCTCCCTCTCTGAAATGCAAACAGCGGCTGTATATTACTGATAATTATTTTAATTACATCTTAATTATACATCAGTCCAAACACACAACATCAATGTGATGCTATAATGAGTAATGTGCTGAGTAATAAATTATAACTTATTTAACTATTATTATTATTATTATTTGTACTGTTATTGTTTTTATTATTATTATTAATAATAATAATATTATTATTATTATTATTGTCATTATTATTACTGTTATTATTATTATTATTACTGTTATTATTATTATTATTGTTGTTGTTATTATTATTATTATTGTGATGATGATGAATATTATTATTATTATTATTACTGTTATTATTATTATTGTGATGATGATGAATATTATTATTATTATTATTATTATTATTATTATTATTATTATTATTATTATTATTACTGAATACCCTTATAATGTTCCAAACTGATAATTACAGGAGCAGGAATAAAACAGATAAATTATTTAAAGATTAAATGTACAGATTGTTCTTAATAAACAGCAGGATCGTACCTTCAGGGATTATTTATTAAGAAATCATTAATGATGACCTGTTTATTGTTTATTATTTTATCTAAACAATGTTTAGTGGAATAATAAGCATGAATTAGGAGGGTTAGGTTTATTTGAACAGTCTAACAGATTATTGGTTCTGCTTTGAGGAATAAGAAATAAAACTAAATCAGTTTAGGATCAGATCATAACTAATTAATATGAAAGATAAATTAATAAATAAAATAATAAAGATGAGTCTCACCTCAGCCTTCTTCATCAGAACTTCATTCAGTCAGAGGAGGAACAAACCACCGTCTGATAAACACAGCAGCACCAGAGACTACAGTACAGCTTTATACACACACACACATACGCACGCACACACACACACACACACACACACACACACGCACGCACACACACACGCATACACACACACACACACACACACACACACACACGCACGCACACACACACGCACACACACACACACATACAGAATGTCTCTCTTTTGAACACACCCAGTATCAAGTGGTTTTTTATTTATGTATGTATATATATAATCCTGATTTCACTGTACAATGATACAATGACAATAAAGGCATTATTTTATAAATCTTCTAAATTATTTGATGATAAATTTTAAATAACTGGAAATCAGTCATATCAGAAAAACAACAACCTAAACTTTACTAAATTAAAATAGCTTCTACAATGCTTCATTTATACTACTGCTACTACAAATAATAATAATAATAATAATAATAATAATAATAATAATAATAATAATAATAATTCACCTATCATGTAACGATGGACAAGATAATTAAATAAAATAATAACATCTGTATTGGACAGAAAGTCGCTAATAAACAAATCAGTCTTTCAGTTTCAATAACTGTCGTGATTGATCAGGAAATATCCGTTATTTCTGTCCATCATCTTTATCAGTAAACAGAAGCTGTGCTAAAGCGTAAATACACATCATTATATGATAATCAGAGAAATGCACAAATTCCCTGAACATTCGATCATTTATTTTTTATTATCTTTATCCAGGTGAAGGGAGAGACATTAAGGAAAGGTAATTAATTCATCCAACAATATCCATTAAAAACTCAACTTGCTTTGTGTTTCTAGTTTGGATTCTCTTTTTGATGAGTGAGGGAACACTTTTAGCCTCACAGATATATTACTAATGTAGGAATAAAACCCTGACATTCTACATATCCCAAAATCAATTGTTTGGTTTAAAGGGGATCAGGATCGTCGTCTTAATGCAGGCCTTTTCTTATTTTTATTTTATTTAAGGATAAAAATCGACTGGGTTTAATATTATCATATCCTGCTACAGATGGTCAATAGACAAAAACATTCAATTCAAACACTGAAATAATAGAAATATAATCCTGCAGAAAAAAATATGAAATATAAAATTAGATCTTAAGATCCCATTCCAGGACTTAAGATTTAAGACTTTGTTTATTTTACAGATTTTATTATTTTTCGGTTTGTGTTTAGCAAAGTTTAAACACCGGCAAACGACTTGCTGGAGGAAATCAGAAAGAAAAGAAGATATGTGATGGAAGAGAGGAAGCTGCTGATGCTGTATAAGCGTCCGGTAACATTTCTGACTGATCCTTAACATTTTTAGTTCTTCAGCTTTATGGTGTCTCTGCTAATGCTGAAGCTCACTGATATCACTTTAGCGCTGTCTTAATAGCATCCAACCAATTTACACTTTCTCTTTTGTTGTAGTAAAATGTTTTACCCATTTGATCACGTTTCAAATGCTCCTGCACTCTGTAAAATATTCATTTAACCTTTAACCCATAGCTATTGTTATTTCTAATTCTAGAAAGGTTTAGTAGAGAGATAATGAGGTGAGTTTGTGATTAACACAACTCCAAAATGAACCTCAACAGGTTCCAGAGGTAAACTCAAACGTCCTGCAGAGTCCCATCATGCTCCGGCCCCACCAGGGGGCAGTAACGCTCTCCATCCCTCAGTTAGCAGGGAATTATTTACCTTCAACAACTTTCCTGCTGAAGACTCGAGATCCTAAAGTGACTGTGTAACAGACAAAATATTTGCAGATATGCATTTTTTGTTACATTATTTTATTTCATCTATTACTATTTACTTTGTTTTACTATTAATACAAATTTATACTTACATATAACATCCAAGCCTCCCAATCATCCTTTTTGATTCTTGGTCCTCCCAAAGTTTCTTCCTTACAACATTTGGGAACTTTTTTCCTTGCCACTGTCGCCCTAGGTTTGCTTAATTTGGGCTTGGTTTCATAAGTTAATATAAGATTATGAAGAGCTCTATAGAAGGAAATGGGACTTGCCTGATCGTGATTGGTTGGTTAGTTGCTGTGCTTTATCATGATGAACAGTGTGTGTGTGTGTGTGTGTTTATGGGTCACCGTGTGAATATTTAAACCCACAGCAGATGGAACCGCAGCCTGAATACATCCTCATTCATGAACAGATCAGATTCTGATCAAAGGACACCATCATCAATGAGATAATGTGATCGGTCCCGAGCTGAACGACTGCTAATTAGATTCCCTTCAGATGGTAATAAGAACGATGGATCTCCATCAGTTATCTCATGTTCAGTTTGTTTTTATTCAGCAGGACGGTGTGCAGCTCGAACCGAAAGCTAAACAGCGTCTGATATTTCATCTATTTAATAAACAGAGTGGGCTGGGAGAGAGAAGCGGTGAATCTGAACCTGCTGACATCATCATAAAACTTATAAACACCGCAATAAAGATACGGAGGAGGAAAAGTCCAGAAGGTTAAAAAAACCCACACTAGTGTTTTACTGTCTCAGGTTACAGATCAGGAGTTATAAGTTACAGGTTAGGTTTTTTTTCTCATCACTATTTTCTTGCTGATTATTTTGGGCCCAGACTTTCTGTAAAGATACTTTAAGCTTTTTTAAAGCTCTATATAATGAAGAACTAGGTTTACCTGAGAGTTAACTGGGAAGTGATTAAGATTAACATTCATTAAGAAGAATCCAGATCTCACCTCAAATCTAAACCTCTAACATTCACAAATACCACTTAAAACTTTACGGTACAAAAAAAGAAGCCTCGTGTTAAACGTGTCGAGAAGCTCCGACCACTTGGAGGCATTTCGGATAGACCATCACCATGGAAACGGGGATTGTGCTCAGACCTGTCAGGATTACAGATTTAAAAAAAAGAGAATCCAGACTGTTATGAGGAACAAGTCCAAAAGCCAGGCTCTATCATGGTACGGGGTTGGGTCCGGACCCTCGGTAAAGGTCGTTTACTCTTCAGTGATGCAGCATTAATGCAGAAAAGTACCCTGAGGTTCTAGAGCAACATAAACCGGCTTTAAGACGAGATCTTTACCAGAAAAACAAAACAAAACCACATGCTGAATGTGCTGATGGAGGTAAATTAACAGTGTAAAAGTGACCCGTGACACGGTTATTGATCCACAGTTATGTAAATAAGTTGAGAAAGCAGACACTGAGAGAACGTCCCTGTGTAAAGGAGTTTTATTGATAGAAATCGTGTTTGGAATTAGCATAAGCCTTGGGAAGCTAAGATTTGGGCAGCTTGCTGATACCAGATCTTCTGCACTTCCTCTTTCCCTTTCTCCCACAGCATCTGCAGGAGTTTGGCTCCTTTCTTGGCTGAGATCATCAGGTAATCGTAATTCTCCGGCTGCTGCATGACGGCGTTCCGAGCACAAACTACCGACTGGCAGAAGCGAGACAGAACCAGCAGGTACAGAGCGTCTCGCTCATCAGCGTTCAGAGGAAACACACTCTCGTAGCCGGCTAACACGGGTCCTCCCACCTCTAATGGGCTGGAGCTCTCGATCATCATGTAGGTCATAACGATGGCTAGCTCAAACACCAAACAGCCGCTGCTCATATCCCCGAAATCCAGAATGCCACTGATCCTGTAACCGCACGCTTCATCCCCCTCAACCAGGACGTTATGATCGTTCAGATCTCCGTGATTCACACCTAAAGGGGGCGCCGACATGCGGTCAGCTACGGTCAAGCTAACACATGCTAACGCTAAGCATCCATACTCACACTTGCGGAAGGAGTTCCATTTGGGCAGCACATGCTCCCGGTACTGATTGATGACAGCTTTAACGATGGACTGCATGGGATCACCGTCCATCACGTTCAGATGAAACTCTAACTGAGGAACGTTAAATAAATTCCAGATTAAATCCTCCCTCTGGAAAAGCCTCAGATTCTCATGTTCCAGCTGCAGAACAACAAAAACACAAACAACATCTGGAACTATTCTCTTACTGAATCATTTAACAGATGTTCTTCTCTGACACAGGCTGATCATCCAACAACTTAAAGGTGCTCTAAGTGCATTTCTCTAATGATTCTACTATCTCTAATCTTCTAATTCATTACTTTATTTCTATGTAATATACAGTCCATTCCGGTTATCGGGACCAAATCCTAAAGTACCACAACAAATCTATTATTTACATGTAATGTTATTCCGCTTAATCGGACCAAAAACGTGTACAGTATGTAATATCTCTTCGTTTTTCTCCAGCCCTCTACTGCCACCTACAGGCCTAACATTTCCATCTACTACAAAAAGAAGAAGCCAAAAGACACTTAGCCACTGCTAAAGCGGATATCAGATCCCACTGGATAAGTTCTTCAAATGTTGACTGGAATTGAGTAAGAACTTGTTTTTTTACAGTATTATTAC
>JAUZST010015007.1:0-10384 GCA_034779995.1 Parotocinclus haroldoi
TGGAAATCCCGTTATCAAAAAATGAAAAAAGTTGTCCACCCGTTCCAAAGTGTCCTTCGAAGCCAAACTCATAACTGTTCATTCTTCTGTAGTTGTGGAAAGTTATGACGATTATCTTTTTAATGCCAAATCCAGCAAATAGCATCGGTGACGCTGTCAAGGCGGGGAAATAAGTCGCAAAAATCACCATTTTGGTTCGCATCGAAAGACAGTTATTGACAAACCAGCGGCTGCACAACGTTCCGGAGACGCATTGCTTCTCCTGCAGCTCCCACACGCAGACTCACAGCAACCGCGACCACGGATTCAGATCTTCCCATTGATTAAAATCCATCTGTAACCGATAGATCATCCTCATCCTGATCTTGAGCGATACGACCCAAATTCCAAAAGTGTCCCAAGTTTACACGAACGTATAAAAAGCAATATTTGTTGCGATTCAGTAGCCGGGCAGCTAGTGCTCGAGCTGTTTCGAGAGCTACTCCCTCGGCAACTTTCAGCCAACACTGGAAAACACAACACCAGCTCTTCAGTGTGCAGCTCTCTGCTCTACAGCATTGAACGCCTCGATAAACACGCCACGTAAAGACTAGTACAGATTTCTGCGAGTTGCCTATTCAGCAAATTCGTACGAAATAAGACAAAAAAGCGAATCTCCTGTGGAAGTTCAGAGGATCTCTTCTCTCTGCACGAACTCCATTTTCATCGTGCATCGGAAAACTGGGCGGAAGCGTTGACCTCACTGCGCCTCCCAAATCCTTCCGCAGCAAGGCTAAATAAGATACGTTAACTCAAACCGTAACGCGGATTTGAGTCTCTTACGCTGTCTGACGTTTTAGAAAAATAAAGGCATTTAATCCGACCAACGCCATGCGCATCCGTTTTGTTTTAGTTAATGATATGATTTCTCCTTGTAACAAATAGTCCCTCGTTTCCCAAAAGAAGTTTGGCCATGCAGGCAGGAGGCGCGAGGAGGAAGCCGTTTGAGGATGAGCTGCATCGCTCACTTTCATCGTGCATTTATGCACGGATACGTTAATATCGGCATCATATTACCTTTCTAAACAGTCAGCAAAGAGTATATGTTACTACAATATATTAGTCGCGAAATAGATGTGATATAAGACGATAACATTTGTATTTTCAAGTAGAAACAAAGACTTGACTTCAGGTCGTTCACGTTCAAGCGGCCCAACTCCACCGGAAGTGACCCCGCAGAGGGGAATGAACATGGCAGGAACGTTTAGCATCGTATGGAAGCACGAAGCTCTCCAAACTGCATGTTAAGTTTATGTTACGCGTGCTTTTGCATGGTTCAACAGGGAACCAAGAATGGGTTTTTTTTTAATAATAATAATAATGTAATAATATTTCACATTGTTCTATTTTAATCATTTAATTATTTCACTAAAGAAATCCAGACAAGTAGGCCCAATATCTTTGATTTATAAGCTGATATTCCTTGTTGCATTTTCATTTACAGCATTTAGCAAATGCCAGGTCTAGAATGACTTAAGACTAATACAATCTTACAAGGTACAGTCACAAAGTAATTGTGGGTTTAGGGCCTTGGTCTGGAGCCCGACAGTGGCAACTTGGCAGATCTAAGATTTGAGCTCTTGACCATCTGGATAATATTATTACAATATTAGTATTACTATATTATAGTCCAGTGCCTTAAATGTTGAGCCGCTGTTTAGACGTAACGTAAAGAATACTTTTGTGTGCTTTTTAACTTGATCGCTACATGGGTGGATTGCACTGATTATAAATTCCAGTAAAGAGAAAATAATTGAAAACATGCTCATGAGTCAAGACACGCTCATATTCAATTGTTTTGTTGTTACTAATCTACTCTGTAGGTTTTGGCAGTGCAGGAGGTCGTGTTGGCATTTCACACTAAGTGTCTCTAGGTCGATCCTTAGCACTAGTATGGAGTTTGTGGTGTTCTCCTCATTTTTTTTTTCAAGTTATGCTTGTTTGCATCCAAAAAGTCCCGGGTTAAATCCCAGGGTGGAGCGGCCTGGGTTCTTTCTGTGTGGAGTCTGCATGCCCTCCCTGTGTCTGCGTGGGTTTCATCCGGTTTCGTCCCACAGTCAAAAGACGTGTATTAAGTTAACTGGTATCAAAAAATGGCCCTTAGTGTGTGCCTGTGTGCCCTACGATGGATCGGCATCCCGTCCAGGGTTGTTCCTGTGCTTGTGCCCAGAGTCCCTGAGTGGGCACCGGCTGGCCTGCGACCCCATGTGGATTAAGTGGAATATAATGGATGGATGGATGGTGAGTGAATGCCTTGACAAACTGGAATCCTGTCCTATCCCTCCTACCTTGCACCCAGTGTTTTCAGAACAGATAGACTCACTACAGAACTATGGGTAAAGTACTTACTGGAAACAAATCAATATCATTTTGTAGAACATGTCTGTGTATAAAAGTGCTGTGACTCGAGTAAAGGTCACTCGAGTGGTTTCAGTGGCCCTTTGACTGTCTGGCATCCATGAAGCACTTTTGCCTTTTCGCCTTTGCTCACTACTATGTGACAGCAGATTCCATTGTGTAATAAACTAAAGGCCAGTGCACATTTAATGATGTCTGGCATGCTGGATAAAATCTTGCAGATGCAGTTTCTAATACAGTTTACAAGTATAGATGTGTTAAGCTTGTTTATTTGGTGTAAAAAAAAGTAGCAAGCAAAAATGCGAATCATGATTCAATATTTTGTTTGACGACGTTCAACAAATGCCCTTAGGTATTACTTATAAATGTATGATACATTTTTCTTTGTTAAACAGTTATGTTACAGGCGAGATAGACCTGCATATTACTAAGACTCATACCTCCTATGTAACATTTTGCAAGATGCAAATAAATAAATGCAATATTAAAAGTCAAGTAGTTTTTTTGTTTAGGGCTCTGTTTTTGCAAAATACAAAGCAAAATGTTTGGATGTGAGCTTACATTGAAAACAAAAAATCTTGTTAAGTGTAAGTTTGGTAGCCATGTCAACACCATAAAGAAATGGATGAAATATAGCCAAAAAGCTTATTATCACTTTACATATGTAAATCGAATATCGTTGTATGTTGTAGCACATTGGATTTGATATAATATTACATTTAAAGGCAGTCTGCCTTTTAAAGCATATGTGCCTTATACGATAAATGAATAAATGTTTCATAGCTTGTGATTCAGTATCACAATTGGATTTCCAACTGTATTCACACACAACGAAATTAGCTCCTGATAGATAGTTAGTTTCAAGTAAAACGGCAATTTACAGACTACATGAGCTACAAATCTCAAATAAAGTCGCTCTTGTGTTCACTTAACAGAACCACAATGACCACCTTTGACATGTCCAAACAGCATGCTTCTATCCTTAGGAGTATTCAGAGTTCAGGAAGTCAGACTGCTTTCTCATCCCACAAAAACTGATGCTCATTCATTTCCTGTTTTGATCACACAGAAGAATACACCAGTCAGGAAAGCAACATCAGCAAAGAAAAGTCCTATCAATGTTATTGTGTTTTGAAATTTGAAAAGGTTCAGGGTTCCATAATTTTAGCACAGTTGCCACTGTTTGGCCCTTGATTAAAGCTATTAACCCATAATTGTCTGGATTAAACTTAGCAAATTTAGCAGTTGTATGTTGCTCTTGATATGAGTGTCTGACTAATGGCTGATGCAGTGACTAAATGAATTCTTTTCATACCTGCTTATTCCAAATTGTGGTTGCCCCGGAGCCAGGGCCTCACACACATGCAATCACTCATTCATTCTTTCATTCATTCAATTATACTTTAGAGACACCAACTGACTTGACACAATAATATTACTGGAATGTGGGAGGAACCTGGAGTACCCAGAGGAGACACATGCAAAGGAGACACATAGATGGAGTCCATGCCAAGAATCAATCCAGAGTAACTCTGGGGATGTACCACCATGGTGCCCTGCAATGACTAAATGTAAATGCAGATCAATTGTAATGTGTAAAGTTATTGGGCAATGACAATGGTGCACCAGCTGTTCAGGTGGTAGGCAGTGGCAGTTTATGAGCCCATCACTGTTTAGGCCTAAATTTAAACTCTTTTTTCGAGCATCACACAGATTCAGAATTGCTGTATGCCACTCTTGACAAAGATGTATACTTTATACAGTAATTATAAATGTTACTGAAGTTAAACAAATGAGTTCCAATCATCCAACTGGTTCTAAGCTTTAGCAGCATAGACTCTTGATGAGATTTTCCAGTGCCATAGTCTGAAACTCCACCTTTAAAAACTTACCCCAGGAAGTAAGAAGCTTATTCATCTGTATGACTGTACTTCCCCTTGGTGTTTACAGGACATCTTTAACAATAAGAGGAAAGAAAATCATCTTATCCCATTAAGTTCAACGAGCAAACCTAGCAATGGCTAGCACCATTAATCAGTAGTGTAGCATGAATACCTTAGTCACCTGATCAAAACACATACCTGCTATTAGTGTGGGTCTGGTTCATGAAGAACACTGTTTGTCAGGTATGTTAATTACAGGTTCTCAGGTTAAAGATGTTGAAGCATGGAAGTAGCGGGTGCGGTCTTTTACATTCATAGATTTGTTTACCTGGAAAGTAATAAAAGCCTACAGTAGAACAAACATATTTCTGTAATAAAAGCTCCACATCTGGCCAGATGTTTTCGGCGTGCCTTATTGAACAACATTTGAAAAATGTTTTAACAGTGCTTTTTTCCTGGTCAGACTTGGAGGGGCTCTGGTGCCTATTCCCAGAAAGCGCATTGCACTGGCCTGATCGTGCCTTAGATATGATACCAGTCCATTACAAACCTGGGCAGGGGTCGCCATTGCACAAGTCATGTCAAAATTATTTATATAATGCTGTTTGCAACAGAGCATTGTCTTAAAGGAGCTTTACAAATATCTGGGC
The DNA here is from genome assembly GCA_034779995.1 of Parotocinclus haroldoi. Classification (NCBI taxonomy): domain Eukaryota; kingdom Metazoa; phylum Chordata; class Actinopteri; order Siluriformes; family Loricariidae; genus Parotocinclus; species Parotocinclus haroldoi. The sequence goes on from JAUZST010015007.1 coordinate 4,931, forward strand.
CCAAAGCCCTGTTTGAGCAAGCCTGAGGTAGTGGCAAGGAAAAGCTCCCTAAACATTACAAAGAAGAAACCATGGGAACCATCCTCCTTTGGCAGCCCCGTAAGAGTACAAAGTTTATAATAGTAGTTAAAAAAGTACTAAAAAATATAAATTATTCAAACATTCTTGCAGCACCTGTAACTGACCTCCCCTCCCTCAGACACAGCCCCTGTACTGGGACATGTGCCCCAAACATATGTTGCTCTGCCCCACTAATATCATGGTGATAAAAAGTTAATTGTATTCTGTATTGCTGAGCAGATCTATAAGACATGCCATACAACTTTACTACTGTCACTACATTTCCCATAATGCTCCAGTATCTTTTCAGACGCTTGAGAGACTATCAATTTCAGTCAGGCAGTTTCCTTCAGTTTTTCTCATGGACAACAGCAAATATAAAAAAAAGTCAGCCACACTATATGCAAGCTCAAATCTATTACCCTATAACCAACCAAAAGTACATATTAAAGCACTACATCAAATGAATTAATAGAATTTTTTTTGTTGCTTTTTTTGTGCCCCTCTAAATTATGTGTGCCTTAGTAAACGTAGTACAGAAACGTCCAAATAAGACTGGGACCAAAGAACCAAGGTCCCTAAAGTGATGTCTTAGAACATTGTGTGGACTGTGGTAACCTAGTAGTTAGAGCACTATGGACCAAAAGGTCTAAGGTTCAAATCCCACATCTGCTGAACTGCTCTAGTTGGTCCCTGAGCATGGCCATTACCTATTGCTCCGATTGTAAGACTGTATCAAATTTAAGTCACTGAATAAAAGGTGCTGCTAAATGACATAAATGTAAATATGACTCTGAAACCACTGTGCCACCTTGATTCTCTATATTCTTATGGATATTAAAGGGGAACGTAGTTATTTCTCTATTTTATTTTATTGGCTATTTTATTTATTCCATTTAACAATGTGTTTTTAACATGTGTATACTTATAAATATAATGTGAATGTACTTTATTTTTAAAATATGTAATATTTAGGCTGTCCCAGGAGACAGAGTCACTTTTAAGTCTTGAACTTACCTAGCTCATCAAATTTAGGGAGTTTCTCCTTGGCACTGTTACATTTTGTTATGCTTATTTGGAACTGTGGGTCAATAGGTGTAAAAGATAATCTGAGACAATGTTTTACTGTAAAAAGGGCTATGCTAATAAATTGTCCTCGATCTTGACTGTGGAGGGAATGAATGTTTGGTATGGGAGTGCCCGTGTAATTTTAGTGAATGAGAATAGAGATGGATGAAAAAATTTTGGTTAATTTGGAGATTAAAGTCAGATACTTGAATAATACTGTAAGAACATGAATGGTTTTCAAGCTTGTGCAATACAAATGAAGAGGATTTCAGAAGTGTAAGAGGAAATGAAATTGACCTCAACTACATTGGAAAATACATGTGATTCCTTTAAGATATGGCCTTTAAAAGATGGGTGATTTCACAACATGTCCCCACTTCCTGTTCTTGCTGTGTTCTCCCCACAAAAACAACTCTGGTATTGCACTAGGCCCCCAACCTCTGCATGCTCTAAAGATCCGGAGACAATATGTTATTCCCTCTGCACAAGCTCAGCTGTGCACCCCCCTCAAACCACCACCCCCCCACCCACCCACCTCATTTCCCGAGATTCTTCTGGGAGCAACAGGCAGTCCTTCATAATGAGCTGCATTGTGTACAGATTATTTGATTGTGATCAGACGCTGGACATCCTGCACAAAATAGGATGGCACAGGATGGCTTGGATTATCAAGTTCATGATGTATGGGAGAAAATAGATCGGTCAAGATGCTGGGAAAAAGAATATACAACTCATGAAGTCACCCCTTCACTTCTAGATTATGAACAATGTGCTCTCTCAACTTCTTCAGCCTTGGAATATACCATTCGCGAGTCTGCCAGAGGGGTGTCAAGCATGGTCGCAACGTCCATTTCTAAGGGGGCAACAGCTGGAAGTCAAGTGCTGAAAGGTGGCCATATGGAAAAGGCAGAGGGACTGAGGGTTCGCCTGCTCCCCTTGCACACATGAGTGAAGTTGGGGGACTGTGGGAGAACATGGAGGCAGCCAGAGCGTGAAAAGAAGGAACAGTCCAGCACGTCGGAAATAATGGGACTGATTCAAGCTTTTCAACCATATAGTACCATGCCTGTCAAATAGCACGAACAAGTAGAGTGTGTGTGTGTGTGTGTGTGTGTGTGTGTGTGTGTGTTGCAGTGGCTGAGTGTGTGTAAGCATGATGCTGGAGTAGTGAGGAGGGGAAGCAGCTCCACATACTGAATGGTGCTTTTGTTCTGGGGAGCGGCTGTGGCTTTTTTACATTCGGCAAAACCTGCAGATACTACTGCCTCCGCATGAGGGGAGCATTGAAAAAGAGTTTCCTCCACCCTCCCCTTTCTCACCTCTCCCCAGTCTCGAGCTCTCCTTCTCCACCCACAAGAGTCACTTATATCCTCCAAGTGTAGCATGCATGCATGCGTGTGTGTGTGTGTGATTGGGATGGTGTCAGGTACCAAGCCACAATGTAGTGGAGTCTCTGGATTTGTTATGTTTGGGGCTGATGAGCTAATTTAAAGACCCTCATGTTTCACCCCCTGCTTTTTTATTTGAACTTCATGAACGAATCTGCATTGTAAGTGTGAGTGTGTGTGTGTGTGTGTGTGTATGTGTGTGAGTGTGTGTGTGTATGTGTGTGTGTGTGTCTAAGAGAGCACATTGAGTGCAGTTTGCACCTGGCCTGACAGGCAGGTAGAGGAATGCTGCAGGTCTGTTGGCCGCCCAGGAAGCCAAGATGGAATGTGGCCTGGCTTTACTTTCTTGTATTTCTTCTTCCTCTCCAGAACTTGTTTTAAACCCTCTTTTATGAAGGATAGTAAACACAAAGTTCTGAAGAACAACTTGAAAGCAATTCCTTTTTCTTTTGGCCCAGAGGCTAAATATTTTTCATTGATTCGCTCGGCGTTATTAAGTCAGTTTAGGTGCTAAGCATTCCAGTCTCAGACCTACCTTTCATAAAGTGACCTTTACTTTCTTGCCACTTTATTCCAAAATTGAGGTCTGTTTTGTTTGTTTAATTCTTATAATGTCACATTAACTCTTACAAGTTGGGGCAATTTAGACTTTTTGCCATTTTGAAAATGTTTTGTTTCAGCATTTCTCCCTGCTCATCTATGTCAGGTTTGTAAGTTAAGCCCAAAGAACAGTCACAGAAACAGAGGCAGTCCGTTGCAGCATTCCCCCAGTCAGGGATTCGAATCAGGTCCTCAGGAACTGTGATTTCCGGCAGCTGGTTCTTAGCTCAGAGTTAGCTTTTAAATGTTGTAAATGCAAATGTATGTGGTTGTAAAATTTCCATAGCCGACTAATTACCCCAAACCCATCAAACCCCTATGTTCTTTAGTTTGTTAAGCCTTTGAATTGTGAAACTCTTTCAGTCAGAATGAGTAAGAAGCTGTGGGTCCAGACTAAAATGACAAAACATTTGTCATTTGGGACATATGTAACTTCTTACAACTTAATCAGCCTTTCTGTGCATAAAAGAAGAATAAATAAGCTTTGTATGCAATTTCATTTCTGGGGCAATTTGCTCCATGTCAGTCTTGAGACCATATAACTAATATTCTGCATTGTGAACTGCATTTCTAACGGCAGCATGGGTTTATGATTTATTTTCTTACTCAGGGCAAATAAACACAGCTTTTCGAGTTATATGGGTTGGAAAAGAGATGCATCCCAGAGATGGGCTGCATCCATAAGAGCTCCAAGACAGGTCTGTGGTCTTCACTCCCGATCATGAGAGTGCCACATGGCTTGTTTCAATTCTGCTCACAATAATTAGGGGATATTTTATTTTGATATTTTTTTCATTTTGGTATTTCTTATGTACTCAAGCACACCTCATTCACATAATTAGATAATGAGCAAGCATTATATAGCAGGTCAGGCAGGTATGTGAGCTGTGAACATCAACTCCAGGGAACATTTTCTGTAATGTCCGACTGAGTTTTTTATTTGAATACTTAAGGTGCTAGGATATTAACTAGAAGTTCAGGGGTAACAAATCACTACCAGGCTTCCACAGTTGGACCCTTGAGCAAGGCCATTGACCTTGTTGCTTCAATTATATTTCTAATTATTTCTAGATAACAGCATCTGCTAAATGCTGTAAATGCAAATGATCAGATATAATCAAGATAAACATTATTCAGGTGTTATAAATAAATGTTATACAGTTATGAATAAGGCCAACTATTTAGAAATATTTACAAGAAGTAGTAGTAGCGCAAAGAAGGGATTTTACAAAATCTAAATCAAACGATGACTTCCGAAGACAAACGTTTTCTTATCTCATTGTTTAAAATTGCAAATCTAAACTATGCCCTTTTCCCTTATGAGATAATACCAAAAAAATTATAAAAAATTATATGGTGGCTTAATTATTTTCAAAGTAATGCATATCTTAAATATAAGCACATTCACTAAACGTACGTCTTATAATTGTAAGCTATTTCATGGATGAGTCATTCCTGTTCTAGAATAAAAGTCCCAAGAAATCACCACCTGATGGGAAACGTGATAAACCTACAATTCATATGGTGGTGCACTACGCCATCTGCTGGCGAACCTATTGAACATAAGCTATAAAACTGATGGTAAATCCGGACAATAGATTGACACTACTGTTTTGTTTTGTTTTGTTTTCCACTTTCAAGTTTTATTTATCCCCAGGAAAACTATTCTGTTTTTTGTTGTTGCAGATTTACCACTATACAGAACAGCTCCAAGAACCTAATGTTTTTGTGGACATGTCAGTGAAGGTCCAGTTCCAACATTTATTTCTCTGACTTAACAATGTTTAGTCCCAGAAAACCAAAACATACCAAAAACTAATTTAAAGTTGGCTAATGTCCGTTAGCCCTTGGCATGAGTGTGTCATTGCCTGGATGAACATAACTTTGGTGACATTATGATATTTGGGTAAAAGTGTGTGCTAATGGCTGCTGGTACACTTTATTTATCCCCAGAATACTTATTGTAAAGGAATCTAAAATTGTAGATTTTACTTACTTTTTAAAGTGTTAAAAATGCTAAATAGCCTTTTCCATAGGTGGTACAGTTGTCTAACATGCTAGATCCCAGAGGTGTCTTCTGGTCGTGGCTGGTCTAATACAGTCGAATCCGGGTTTATGGGACCACATCGGTACATGATCGTTTTGGTCCTAATAACCGGCTGGTATGATTAATCGAACATGTTACAAGACGGGACGTGCTATAATTTATGTAACATATTAAATGTTTATTAACCTTTATTGTACGATTTACACATATGGCAAACGTACAAACAAGAACTACTGTTGCTTACCAACTTTGTTCATTAAAAAATAAATTTGCAACCAAGTTTTTCGAAAC
>JAUZST010015008.1:0-10383 GCA_034779995.1 Parotocinclus haroldoi
AGAGAGAGAGAGAGAGAGAGAGAGAGAGAGAGAGAGACAGAGAGAGAGAGAGAGAGACAGAGAGAGACAGAGAGAGACAGAGACAGAGAGAGACGGATCAGTCAGTCAGACACAGAGAGTGAGGGACGACTCTTAAGCCCCGTCGTTATTCTTCTGACCTTACATGAATAAAGTCTGTGTTTGTTGGATCAGTAACAGGAGCTCCGTTTCATTCAGGCTTTTATTTCGACATAAAAGCCGTAATTGTGTGGACACGACAGGAATTCTTGATTCTTTTTGGCAGCGATCTGGAATTGCTCTCTAATGGACATTCAGCATTGATTTTAAAATATGCCGTCGTTTTCTGGCAGCCTCCTGGCCTGGGACGAACGCTGTAACGCTGATTTGTCCCGCTGGAATGGTTACGGCATGAAACGCTCTTATTTTGGCCAAAAGAAAGCCGAACTTTACCTGATACTCAGAGAATCAGGTAATGATCAGTGCGGTGGCACAGCTCTGTACCTTTTTGGGTTTACTCTGGATGCTCCAGTTTTCTTTGTCGTCCCAAGGTTTCTTCCTTGTCAAATTTAGGGGAGTTTTACCTTGCCACTGCTGCCCCAAGCTTCTTCACTGTGGGTTGTGGGTGTAATAAACCCCCCTATAGAAACTAAAAAAAATGCAACGAATGTGTGTTGCATCGGTGCGGTCGGTTCTGGCCTGGCACGGGTCAAACTGGTAGGTTTTGGTCGGTCGATTCTGATCGGGCTTCCGTCCAAATCCCGGTTAGCTATGGATGAGTGCACTGTGATCGAGACCCGATTGGGCACGGGTTCACAGTGGGTCCTGCCCGGGCGTAGGTCTGACACCCTGAAGGTGCATGTCTGATACCTGATTGATTCTGGTCGACTTTGATCTTTCTTGGATCTTTCCGCTATATAAAATGAATGGGGTGATTTTTATTAGAGTGATAAATAGTGAACGGACAGTGTGATCACTCTGTAACCTAACATGACCGGTGACATCATGCCCAGGTCCGGGCTGTCCGAATTCCGCGCGTGTAGCTCTGAAATTGACCGAGCCACGGCCGTGCAGAGTTTGCCATACTGTTAAGTCAATGGGAATTTTTTTCCCGCAGAAAAAAGATGGTAGCGGGCGAACGAAACAATATTTTTCTTAGCTGCGAACAAGCTCACTTGTCCCGGACATACCGGACGTTTCGGCGTTTGTCCCGTGTCGATATGTCGAAAGCTGCAGGAGGAGATACCGTTTCTGGAATAATAATAATAGATGGAAGAATAAATTCGGATGACAGTATACATGTTGCACAGCAACGCAAGTGATCCTAAACCTGAATATAAGATCAAATGGCATCTCTAAAGTGGCAGCCTCGCTCCTGACGCTTATGTGGCTTTAAATTTAGATTTAACAACGTTACCGCCGGTGACCGAAGCCTTTTCCGCCGTGTCCAGACCTGCCTTTTTTTGTTGTTCTGTTGCATCTTCTGTGCTCGAGTTCTCCTCTGTGTTGCTGCCATGTCGCTGAACGAACGGGATCGAGACCCCAAACGTATCTCCTAACGCATTAACGGGATGAAAACCAAACCAAAAATGACCACCGTGGACAAGAGTACGTTAGTGAACGGTTCGGAACGGCGAGCCGAGCGTCCAAAAACCTCATTAGTCTATTTCCAATAAGATCCGGTCGCCTCTAACGGCCTAAGATTGAAAAGGTTAAGGTTGTAAGTTTTTCCTTCTTAAGAAAACTGTTTTTTGGTGACAGCGCCTTTTATATTACAGCACCATATAAAGACTGTGAGCGGTCCGATCATGTCCGGACGGCGACCTGTTCCTAATAGGAGTTTCTGCCTGCCTCCGCCTCTCTCTTTTATTCCCGTTCTTGTTTTTTCTTTCCGCTTAATAAATAGCTCGAGCCGCTGATACAGCTGTAATAACACGCCCTCTGCGGCCGGACCCGTGTTTATTTCGTCCTGAAAGCGAAAAGCGTGCGATTGTGGAAGCGTTTGGGACCTCTCGTGGTTTTTAACGACCGTAACGTCAACACAGGCGCACATTTTTCTGTCGCCCCGTGATGGATGGGAGCCCGGATTTAGCTCTGCGTCACGCCGTTGGCACGTTAATGAATAAACGTCAGACCCTCCTGAGATATGGCAGCTTAAGATGATAATTCTTCAGGGGTAAAATAAAAAAAATATATATATGTGTGTGTGTGTGTGTGTGTGTGTGTGTGTGTTTGTGTGTTTGTGTGTGTGTGTGTGTGTGTGTGTGTGTGTATGTGTGTATGTGTGTATGTGTGTGTGTGTGTGATGGTATAGGACGTGTGTGTGTGTGTGTGTGGGTCTGTGTGTGTGTGTGTGTGTGTGTGTGTGTGTGTGTGGGTCTGTGTGTGTGTGTGTGTGTGTGTGTGTGTGTGTGTCTGTGTGTGTGTGTGTTTATGGACCAACTGTGATCAAATGTCCTCACAAAGATAGAAGGAGCTTACATAAGGCCAGTAAAATGTACTTTTGCATAGAAACTGCTGAGAAGATCTAGGACATTTTTGCCATGGTGGGACATGTTTCCACGGGCAAATCTGATTTTCTAGTAATTTTGTGTGTGTGAACCCCTGTGACATGCAGGGGGCACCCCCGGTCTCCTTGTGATACCACAAGGCTCAAACTGAGGTTTCCCAGTGGAACAGGGCGGCTTGGCTACGAAGTGAACCTGATGCTCAGTCTGACCGACAAGCCTCACCACTTCATCACCAGAGTTCCTGGTTCATGACTGCGTTAGTGCCAATCTCACTGCAGTCCAGTTCCATACCTGTGTCTGATAGCCAAGTCCCCATAAGCTGTCGGTGTTCAGCCACCTTTTGGAGCCCCAGGGCTGCCTCTGTATGGCACATGTAAGGGGCACGTGGCTGGTCCTCACAACAAAAGAGCATTTTTACCCCCAAAAAAGAATTCATTTGAGCAAAGGTTATTAAAGAGGTTGTTCAGGTTCACAGTGTTATGGTTGGGATTAGTTTGTTTGTGCGAGTGTGGGTTTGTGTTTGTGGGAGGTTTGTAAGAATGTGGCTCCATCTACAGGTTTTTTAACTTTTGTCAAAATCAAACTGGGATGTTTCGGTGGACAGTGATCCCTCGTTTACAGCAGGGGTTACGTTCTAGGACCACCCGTGATAAACGAAAATCCGCCAAGTAAGGACGCTATATTTATGCAAGTATTTCTGCACTATTTTAGCGGTAGAACTTGCAGAACGTTCGGGTTTCATCGTAGATGCTTGAATGCATTCAGTCTATAATAAAACTTTCACAAAACCGCAGATAGAAACTCGTCGTTTTTGGTGCGTATTCATCCGCTGAGTAAATCCTCTACTTACTGCAAATCATAATATTTGATCATTTCTAACATTCTTTTCTTGTTAGAATAAAGGAATGTTATAAATGTTAGGAACAAAAACCCTGCCAAATCCGCAATATGTTGTTATTTTTCGACATTTTTTGAAGCACCGAGTCCGCGAAAGGTGAGCCGCGAAGTGGCGAGGGAACACTGTATTCTGTAACCCCAAATACACATACAAAAGAACCAAATGCAGGAGTACCTGTAACTATAAGGCTACAGTTCCAGTGAGCGTTTCTCAGGCAATTTGCTACATTTCTCAAATCACCATTAACGTTTGCACGGCAAAAAGTGCATTTCTCAGAAGGTCTAGTGCAATTTACACCACGCAGTGGATTACCTGCAAACGCTTGTAACGTGCTCAAAATGCTTCGTTTTTAGCCAATGAAACTGGCACTGGCATCAGAATGTCACGTCATTGTTCATGGACAACATTGTCCAGTGGTTTGTCGCATTGTCGATATGACTGCGTAAGTGTTTTCGAATGCAGAACAAGACTAGGATAATGGTGACACTTACTAAAGATACAAAGCTTAATTATTTTCCGAAACATATATATATATATATATATATATATCAAAAATGAAACACTTCAAAGTTACTGTCCATATTTGCACTATTTGTCCTGCACTTTGATCACATTGTGACAGTATGAAGAACAGATTATATGAAAAATAGGCGTGGGTTGAGCTAATGTTTCAGACATTCTCACTAGGTTAGTAAAACTGAGACCAGTTCATCAATATCGAGAGTGAAAAGACCTTCTGGAGAAGTTCAGCACTATGACTTGTTCAGCATTTTTGCATGCAGTGACTCAAGCAATGAAATAATGCATATATGTTTCGACTATTTAACAAGGAACTAGTATTATGCATTATGTTTGATATGTATAGTCCATTAGCTGTATAGTATATTATGTGTATTATGTGTAATATGCATTATGTTCAGGATAGTGAGAAATTGCTTTTATGATGTGTACAAGTCTCCAGATGATCTGTGAGAGGCGTTCTGTGAGTAAGTGTTGTGCAGTGTCCCTCAAATAACGTGACACGATAATGTTTACACATTTCTGTTCACTTCGATGTTTCAGGCGCGGCCCATTTCGATCCCCCTTAATGCCATTAATGACATCGTTTTTGTCGTTTTTAGAACGAGTAACATTCTACCTTATGTATGGTCCCCAGTAACATAATTCATGTTCTTTCTATGGAAAGTTTGGCAACATTCATACTGCGTTCTCCAAATTACACCATGAATGATCCCCAGTGACCCTCAATTTGTGTCGAGCAATTTCCATATATGTATGGCCCCCAGTGTTGTAATTTATGTTCTCTTTAAGGAACGTTCAGGGGCCTCGCTGCGTCTTCCCCCAAAATAACCTTTCATGTTCTCTGTGAACAAAAGAATTCCAGCAGTGTCCCTGTGTTATCCCAAAAAAAAAAACATACAAGCAGACTTAAACTTCAGCTTAATATTCCAGCATCAATCAATCAATCAATCAATCAACCAATCAAAATTTATTTATACAGCGCTTTTTACAATGGAACATTTGTCTCAAAGCAGCGTTACAACAGTATATTATCTAAAAAAAGGCCAATCCCAGTCTGAGCAAGCCTATGGCGACAGTGGCAAGGAAAAACTCCCTTATTTAGGAGGAAGAAACCTTGAGAGGACCGATATATAGATAAAGAAAATGTGACAGGGTCCCCTCAAAACCCAATTTATATTCTCTGTATGGCGTGTTCAGCAGCGTCACCTTATGTGAGCATAAAAAAAACGTCGCGTTCGTCCAAACGCGGTCATAAAATAACTCGATCAATATTCTCTTCAGAGTAATTTAGCCCGTGTCTCTAAACGGTCACAGCATTAAAGACACCGTGCCAATTTCGGGCTGTTCAGAGGGATGGGTTCAGCCAAACTTTGGAATAACTTAGACCCCAAGATATACACTGCCAAAGTATCTCTAATTGTCCGTATTGAAAAAAATCCAAGAAAACACCTCTACCACATGGGTGGTGCAGAGTTAGTTTGTTAGCCCACCGCTTTGCGATAGCCTGATCAAGCATCGAAGACGTTGGCCGTGCATGAGGAAGGGAGCCTGGTCAGGGCACCGTCCCTCATGCTGCAGCATCTTATCCAGATCATTTGTTTCTGAACCCTGTGTTCTCCGGAACGGATTTTATTGGCACATTTCGGGACCCTGTATCACTTATCGAATGCTGCTGTGCATGAGTACTATTGCCGACCATATCCTTTTATGGCCACATTTTACCAGACTCTGCTGACAACTACAGCATGATGAAGCACGTTATCACAAAGTCGTGTCAAACGTTAAGATCGCAATCTGTCAGGCAAACAAACGTCTCCTGTGCTTGTCACTGGAACATGTCCAGGATGATTAAAACATTCGTTCGTGGTTTTTTTTTTTTCTTCACACGTTTGCCTTGACTGACTGGTTAAATCATGCTCCATTTAGGTTTCAACCAAGCACACAATTGTAAGCTGAACTCACAGGTCTTATCACCTTACATCCCACCAATGTCTTGATCCATCCAACTTTCAGCAACCCATGATTATTCATTACATAAATCATCGATTTAACTACACACTGAATGCCTGTATCAACTGAAGGTCTAGTGCCTGCCAGATGTTAAGCCCCTTAATCTCAGGTGCGTTTACGCGATGGTTTTGTTGTACAAACATCTAGAGCACTTGGCCTTGCGCCTGCTTTTAAGGAATGTGTATGGCAGCAGATTGCAGTCATGTATGTTTGCCATCTTAGCTCTCACTCGTGTTGAAGGGTTCAGTTGTCTGAATAGTAGTACTCAGAGAAGAGTCCAAAACAAATACAGTGATAATAGTTTAACAATGTCAAGTAAGTATGCAAGGAACAACACTGGGCGAACCTAGTGTAGTACGAGTGTGAGAAAAAACACACACAGCGTTTCTTACATTTGCTTTGCTTTTTATTTCATTTCGGACGGTAGGAACCCAAGACGTTTCATGTTTTATTTCCGGTTAACTTAATCTGATTTGTTTACAAACATCCATTGCTCCATTGCAGGCCTGTAACATGTTACAAAAAAACTTGGCAGGGTAAAGCATTTACCACTTTGTAATGTTGCCATTCCCTCTGACAAAACCTAACATTTCCTTGGCGCAGAGGACGGAGCGAATTAGCGTTTCATGTGAAATTTTGTCCTGCAAACATGCCTCATGTTGTAAAACAGTACAAGATCATTTTGGAAATGACATTTGCCAAGGGCATTGATCCAAGCCCATACCATGACAGACCCTGGCTTTTGGACTTGGTTACTGGGAGTCTGGATGGTAGTTCTTTTTTTTTTTATATATTGACGCCCCATCTAGAGTTGTTCCTGCCCTTGCGTCCAAAGTTGCCGGGTCATATCCCATGTGCCTGAGATCCCTGGGTCCAGTTCCACACCCCTCAGCAACACACCCCTCCTCACACACAATGTGAAGTAAATTCATACTCATAAAAACGCATTTAATTAAAATATGTCAGCAAAACATAAATATTATTCATGGCAGTAAAAACACACATGCTGAACATGCATTTTTTTAAAATTGACCTGCCGTTTACTGCTGCAATGTCTGGAATTACAAGACAGATTTTTGGCTCCTTTTCTAACCTATTACAATTGTTAAGACCTTGGTCGTTGATTGGCATAAGCCTCAGTGCAACAGTGTAAGCGTAATTTGTACACACAAATATGTGTGTTGGTGTTGACATGGAGCTGTATCAGTGCACCCACATGTGATATGATGTGTCTAGCATAAGATGTGCTGGTATGTGTGTATTCCTCAGTGTGTAGCAGTGCCAGAGGCTCTAGCACAATATAAAAATGGGCCAAACACCAAACATTTAGCTCTCATTGTGGGGTTCTTTCAGAAGGTATAAGCAGTATAAGCAGTGATGTTTGTGGAGGCCTGTAGTAGCATTAGAGCGTTTGCAACAGTATAGTAGTATAACTGTAGGTGCAGTATGCACAGTGCATTTTGAAACAGCCTTTTCCCAGACCCTTTCACTGGTTTTTTTGAACATTTTATATGTTGTGGCCTCGTGCTAGACCTTGCATAGACAGGTGTGCGTCCTCCAAATCACGTCCAATCAACTGAATGTAGCACAACTGGATCCAGTCAAGGTGTAGAAACATCTCAAGAGGAATGAGTGTCAGAACTAAGGGTCTGAATATTTATGTCGATGTGAAATATTAGTTCGAAGACGTAATAAGGTTCCTTTGCTCCACCATTTATTAAATAACTGAATGAGAACAGTCCTGAAGACTAACAATTCAATTTTTTTTTTTTTTCTTGTGTAAATAGCCGAATTTGCTGCAATTGCTAGGAATGATTGAACAATGCTACAGCAAACAAGTGCTAGCATAACAGTTTCAATAAGTAAACAAACAAACTCACCAAACTCGCCTTTACACGTCCTCGATCTTAAATCCATCCTTATCGTAATAAGTGGAAGACATGCAATTGAATCAGATGGCAATAAAACCAAGGTATGCGATGTTATATCTCCATGATGAGTCTCTACAAATCATTATTTTAGTCCTCCCAATTGACATTGGAAGGTCAGAAGAAGAGAGGACAACATTTTACCACCAGAAATGCTGATTTTTTGGTGAACTTCTTGTATCAGGTTAGCAGTTCGGATTAATGATTCTGAGGCAAGTCAAATGTATTTTTTATAGTGCTTTTACAACGGAGCATTGTCTCAAATGAATTTTACAATCTTATATTATCTTGAAAGGCCTAGCCCAAATTGAGTAAGCCTAGGGCGGCAGTGGAAAGTAAAAACTCCCTGAGTGTAGTAGGAAGAAACAGTGAAAGGACCAAGCCTCAAAAAGGGATCCATCCCATCCATGGGTGGCCCAGATGTTAACTGAAATAGTTGAGTTTGTGTGACACAATGCTCAACGTCTTCATTCAGTTTCAGGTCAAATCCAGACACCGTGCGAGGAGTACAGAACAAGGAATGCATTCTGAGCGTGTTTTTAAAATCCAGACGGCGTCTCTTTCGATGCTGAAGGCAATGCATCAAGAACCGATGGTTTCTCAGCAGCATCCAATCAGTTCCTGATGCAGTATCATCAGCATCTGAAAGCTCTGGGATCCTCCGCTAGTCAGCTCTTGGTTCTGCAAGAAAGCGAGAATTAAAACAGTAGCAACTTCTGACTATTGAAGGCTTTTCATAATGAGACTGGATTATGTAACTTTATGTAATGGTGTACTTTGCATCACTGACAGTAACCGTGTTTGGCTTAATCCCAGAGGCTATTGTGAGAAACGCTCTGGGAACGACTCACAGTTGCCAGCTGAGATTTGGCCACGGCACAGCAGTCCTCGAAATATGGTCCATAAAATATAGAGCACAAGGTTCCATAGCCAAGGTAAATGTGTATTCTTCAAGTATGACCTTCTGTTCAATCCAAACTCTCCCTAGCGAATCCGTGGAGTATGTTAGATAACCAGAGGCAGCAGTTTGAACGTTTCTCACCAATGACACAACAATGGAAAGTCCATTTGAGCCCTTAAGACAAAATGTTTTATTTATCATTTCAGTGACTTATTCAGTCGGGAGATTTAGAATTTTGAAGTTATATGTTAAACGATATAGTCAAAAGATTGTGGACACCAAAAATCAGATCTGTACTCGTGGATATTATTTTTTATATTATTATTATTGTTTGTTGTTCCAGCAATGGACCACCACTCATTTGATCACTGTGAGGTCAGGCACGGACGATGACCTATCAGTCCGGGCCCACTGTTGGAAATCCAGTTCGTCTCAAAGCTCAAAGTCTGATGGAGTTAAGCTCAGGACCAAGCCAGCCAAAAACGAAGATGATAACTTCTGAACGAAAAACTGTCTATATTATTGTAATAATCAATACACTCCAGATTAGGGGTCCTCAGGTGGAGGGAAGGCCGGTTGCGGGTGAAAAAACGTAATGTAAATGCTAAAATGTACGATTCAAAAGTGCACCGTGGAGCTATACGATGTCACGTGTTCAGTTTATTACACCATCTGATGCAGTTGCATTTGTTTCTACACCAGAGGGCATCATGCTCTTGTACACATTCAGTGCAGTAAGTACAATTTTTTAATTGCTATTTTTCAGAAACACAAAGTCATGTTTTCACTTGGATGTTTAGCATTTTTAAGCTACAATAGAGCATTTGATTGTATTTTAATGTATTTTAATTGCAGGAGACCTAAGGGTTTAAAAAAATGAAAATGTGTATTTTAAAAATGTTTTTTAAGAATTCTAGACAGAAGTAAAAAAAAATCTGAAAATTCTATCATGAACTTCATAACGTGGATCAAATCAAATTGTGAGCCGAGTGTATCGGTAAAACCCCCACTAAGAACTAATACTCTCGTGGCAGGTTTTTAACAGGTGAGTTCTTACTAATACTAACCAATATAAAAACAAGCCCTTCTTCCAAAGCATTCTTTTACATGCTATTATAATTACTCTGGCTGTAAAGTGGGTGAGCAGGAGAAAAGGCAGGCTGTATGTTTGCTGTGTGACATGTGGCACAGGTTTCATACCAAATGCCCCTTACCATTTATATGGTTTGGAGAAAACCCAAAGATCACACTTCGGATTGCTACTTCTGCCAGACAAATATAAATGGCATTACACCTATTCCAAACATACTGTTAAATATCCTAATTTATCATCTGCTATGACACTGGGACCTCACAGTTGGGAATTACAGTTGGAAAGTCTCCATAAACTGAGAGGCTGGGTAATGGTGAATCTGGTGATGAAAAAGTAGACTAAACAGATGGCAATATGGATACAGTTAGATACACTTGTACATTTGAGCGGTCTGTATATATTTTAAACGTGCAATAATATATTCTTACACTAAAATGTAATTGCCTTTTAACCTCCTAAGACCCAAGTTTTAAATTTGGATGCATCTTTAATATCTACTAGGCATTGAGGATCTATCTGGGATT